>JAVSCE010002098.1:0-10253 GCA_032199065.1 Smutsia gigantea
ATATTGCATTCAATTACAGAACATTCCATTCCATTTCAAACACTCTTTTTCATTCTATTGCATAGGATTCCATTTAAATCTACAAAATTCCATTCTATTCCTTAACCTTCCATTCTGTTAACAAATGTTCTATTCCTTTCCACAACATTCCATTGCATTCAATAGCATTCCCTTCCATTCCTTATCTTTCCATGGAATTCCCCAACATTCAATTCCATTCCGTAACTTTTGTTTCCATTGAAACACATTATTCCCTTTCTGTAACCTAATATTCGTTTCCATTCATTTTAATTTGGTTCTATTAATCTACATTCCACTTCGTACCATAACAGTCCCTTTGATTACACAACATTCCACTCCATTTCAAACATTCTATTTTATTCTTTTGCATGAGATTCCAGTCTTATTCAAATAATTCAAATGCATTTCTGAATATTTCATTCCTTTCAGCAATATTCTATTCCTATCTGCAACATTCCATTGTATTCCAAAGCGTTTCATTCCATTCCAGAACATTCGATTTCATTCCAACACATTATTGCAATTCTGTTGCAAACATTCCATTCCATTCATTAAAATTTTGTCCTCTAAACGAACATTCCACTTCACAGCATAACATTCCATTCAATTACACAACATTCCTTTCCATTTCATTCTATTTCATTCTGTTGCATAAGTTCCATTTCAATCCAAAATTTCCATTTCAATCCTTTCACAACATTCCATTCAATTCTACAACATTCCATTCCATTCCATACAATTCAATCCCAACACATTATTCCCATTCTGCTACAAAACATTCGAGACCATTCATTCAAATTTGGTTCTGTTAATCAAAATTCCCCTTCAGAGCATAACTTTCCATTTGATTACACAACATTCTTTTCCAATTCATTCTTTTTCATTCTGTTGCATAAGATTCCATTCTAATCCACAAAATTTCATTCCATACTTAACCTCCATTCATTTCTCCAACGTTCTATTCCTTTTAACAACCATCCTTTGCTTTCGACAGCATTCAATTCCATTCCTTTCCCCAACATTCTATTACTTTCCAATACTTTCCATTGCATTTCAAATCTTTCCATTCCATAACATTCCATTCAATTCCACAACATTCCATTTGATTCCATAACATTCGATTCCATTCGAAAACCTTATTCCCATTCTTTTACCTAACATTCCATTCCATTCTTCAAAATTCGGTTCCATTAATCAACGTTCCACTACATACTATAGCGTTCAATCCCATTACACAACATTCCATTCCACTTAAAACATTCTATCGCATAACATTCCATTCCAGGCCACAAATTTCCATTTCATTCCTTAACTTTCCATTCCTTTATTCAACATTATATACTTTTAAACAACATTCCATTGCATTCCACTGCATTCCATTCCATTCCATAACTTTCCATTGCATTCCAAAACATTCCATCTCATTTCATTATATTCGATTACATTCCAACACATTATTCCCATTCTGTTAGAGGGAATTTCATTCCATTCATTAAAATTCAGTAAATTAATCAACATTGCACTTCATACATAACATTCCATTCGGTTATACAATATTCCAGTACATTTGAAACATTCTATTTCATTCCATGCCATAAGATTCCATTCCGATTCACAAAATTCCATTCCATTCCTTTAACGTCCATTCCTATCCCTACACTCTATTCCTTTACACTACATTCCATTGCATTCCACAGCATCCATTCCATTCCTTGACATTCCATTCAGTTCCACAACATTGCACTACATTCCATAACATTACATTGCATTCGAATACATTATATCCTTCCTGTTACATAACATTCCATTCCATTCATTAAAATTCGATTCTATTAATCTACATTCAACTCAGTACCATAACATTCTATTTGATTAAACAACATTCCATTCCATTTCAATCATTCTACTTCAATATGTTGCACAATTTTCTATTCCAGTCCACAAAATTCCAATTCCTTTCCTTAACATTCAATTCCTTTCTCCAACATTCTATTCCTTTCCCCAACATTCCATTCCATTCCTTAACATTCAATATCATTCCAAGACATTATTCCCCTACTATTACATAACATTTCCTTGATTCAGTAAAATTTGATCTATTAACATCCCAATTCATATCATAATATTTCATTAGAATACACAGAACACCATTCCATTTCTACCACTCTATTTCGTTCTATTGCACAGGATTCCATTCAATCCGCAAAATTCCATTCCATTCCTTAACATCCCATTCCTTTCCCAACGTTCTATTACTTTCCATCACATGCCAGTACATTCCACAGCATTCCATCCTATTCCTTTCCACTACATTCCATTGCATTCTACATCAATCCATTCTATTCCATAACAATCAATTCAATTCCACAACATTCCAATACATTCCATAACATTCAATTCCACTCCAACACAATATTCCCGTTCCGTTAGCTAACATTCCATTCCATTCGTTAAAATTCTTTCTCTTAGTCAACATTCCACTTCATAGCATAGCATTCATTCGATTACACAACATCCCATTCAATTGCAAACATTGTATCTCATTCGATTAGATAGATTCCAATCCAACCCACAAAATTTAATTCCATTCCTTAACCTTGCATTCCTTTGCCCAATATTGTATTCCTTTCCACATCATTCCATTGCATTCCACAGCATTCTATTCCATTCCATAACATTGCATTTAATTCCAACACATTCCATTCCATTCCATAACTTTCGATTCCATTTAAACACATTATTCCCGTTCTTTCACCTAACATTCTGTTCCATTCTTTAATATTCAGTTCTATTAATCAACATTCCACTTCATACCATAATATTCCATTCCAATTCAAGCATTCTATTTCATTCGGCTGCATAAGAATCCATTTCAATCCACAAAATTCCATTCCATCCCGTAATATTTAACCAACATTCCATTCAAATCCACAGCATTGCATTCCATTCAATAGCATTCCACTTTATTCCATTCCATTCTATTCCTTTCCGCAACATTCCATTGCATTCCACAGCATTCCATTCCATTCCATAACTTTCCTTTGCATTCCAAAATATTCCATCCCATTCCATTCCATTCGATCCCATTCAAACACATTATTCCCATTCTGTTGCATAAAATTCCATTCAATTCATTAAAATTTGGTTCTATTAGTCAACATTCCACTTCATACACATCATTCCATTTGATTACACAATATTCCTTTCCAATTTATTCTATTTCATGCTTTTGCATAAGATTCCATTCCAATCCAAAAAATTCCATTCCATTATTTAATCTCCCATTGCTTTCCCTAACATTCTAGTCCTTTCCAATACATTGCATTGCATTCCACATAAATCCATTCAATTCCACAACATTTCATTTGATTCCACAACATTCAATTGCATTCCAAAATATTATTCCCGTTCTTTTACCTTACGTTCCATTCCATTCCTTAAAATTCGGTTCCATTAATTCACATTCTACTTCATACCATAGCGTTCAATTCCATTACACAACATTCCTTTCCACTTAAAACATTCTATTTCATTCTATTGCATATCATTCAATTCCAGTCCACAAATTTCCATATCATTCCTTAACCTTCCATTTTTTCCTCAACATTATATTCCTTTAAACAACATTCCATTGCAATCCCCCGAATTCCATTCCATTCCATAACTTTCCATTCAATTCCACAACATTCCATTTCATTCCATTAAATTCAAATCATTTCCAACACATTATTCCCATTCTGTTACATAATTTTCCATTACATTCATTAAAATTCGGTTCTACTACTCTACATTCCACGTTGTCCGATAACATTCCATTCGATTGCACCGCATTCCATTTCATTTCAATTATTCTATTTCATTCTATTGCATAAGATTTCATTCTAAACCTCAAAATTCCATTTCATTCCCTAACCTTCCATTCCCTTCCCAAATATTGTATTCCATTCCTCAACATTCAATTCCTTTCCACAGCATATCATTCAATTGCACAATGTTCAGTTCCATTCCTTAACATTCGAATCCATTCCAACACATTATTCCCGTTCTGTTACATAACATGCATTGATTCAGTAAAATTTGGTTCTATTAATTAACATTCCAATTCATACCATAAAATTCCATTCGATTACATTGAACACCATTCCATTTCAAATATTGTATTCCGTTCTATTGCATAGAATTCCATTCAAATCCACAAAATTCCATTCTATTCTTGACATTCCATGTCTTTCCCCAATGTTCTATTCTTTTCCACTACATTCCATTGCATTTCACAGCATTCCATTCCATTCGATAACATTCGATTCCATTCAAACAATTTATTCCAATTCTGTTACAAAACATTCAATACCTTTCATTTAAATTCAGTTCTATTAATCAACATTCCCCTTCCTAGCATAACATTCCATTCGATTTCACAACATTCCTTTACAATTCATTCAATTTATTTTCTTTTGTAAGATTCCATTCCCATCCACAAAATTCTATTCAATTTCTTAAACTTCCATTCCTTTCCCCAACGTTCTATTCCTTTCCACAACATTCCTTTGCATTCCAACACATTCCATTCCATTCCGTAACATTCCATTCATTTCCACAACATTCCATTCCATTCCTGATCATTTGATTCCATTCAAACACATTATTCCCGTTTTGTAACCTAACATTCTATTCCATTCATTAAAATTTTGTCCTATGAATGAACATTCCACTTCATAGCATAACATTCCAATCTTTTACACAACATTCCTTTCCAATTCTTTCTATTTCATTCTGTTGCATAAGATTACATTCCAATCCACAAAATTCCATTCCATTCCTTAAACTTCCATTTCTTTCCCAACATTCTATTCCTTTCCACAACAATCAATTCCATTCCACAGCATTCCATTTAATTACTTCCCCAAAATTCTGTTCTTTCCTCTACTTTCCATTGCATTCCACATCATTCCATTCCATTACATAACATTCCACAACAATCACAATCCATAACATTCGATTCCATACCAACATGTTCCCGTATTTTAACCTAACATTCCATTCCATTAATAATTCATTTATATTAATTCAACTTCCACTTCATACCATAACATTCATTCCTTTTCACAATATTCCTTTACATTTTAAGCATTCTATTTCATTCTGTTGCATAGCATTCCATTGCAGTCCACAAATTACATATCATTCCTTAAACTTCCTTTCTTTTCCCCAACATTCTATTCCATTACACACATTCCATTGCATTCCACTGCATTCCGTTCCATTCCTTCCCCAACATTCTATTCCTTTCCACAACATTCAATTGCTTTACACTGCAGTCCTTTCTATTCCATGACATTCCATTCATTTCCACATCATTCCATTACATTCCATAACATTTGTTTCCATTCATCATATTTTTCTCCTTCTGTTACATAACGTTATATTCCATTCATTAATATTCTGTTCTACTAATCAACATTCACCTTCATACCATAACATTCCATTCGATTACACAACATTCCATTCCATTTAAAACATTCTATTTCATTCTATTGCACGATTGCATTCCAATCCACAAAATTCCATTCCATTCCTTAACCTTCCATTCCTTTCCCTGACATTCTATTTCTTTCCACTACATTCCTTTGTATCCACATCATTCCATTTCATTCCATAACATTCAATTTAATTCCACCACATTCCATTCCATACAATAAATTTCGATTCCACTCAAACACATTATTCCCATTCTTTCATCTAACATTCCATTCCATTCTTTAATATTTACTTCTATTAAACAACATTACACCTCATAACATAACATTCCATTCCATTTCACAGCATCGCATTCCATTTCAAATATTCTATCTCATTCTACTGCATAAGATTCCATTCCAATCCACAAAATTCCATTCCATTTAGTAACCTTTCCTTAATATTCCATTCAAATCCACAGCATTGCATACCATTCCGTAACATTAAACACATTCCATAATTTTCTAATCATTTCCGCAACATTCCGTTGCATTCCACAGTATTCCATTCCATTCCATAACTTTCCATTGCATTCCAAACTATTACATCCCGTTCCATTACATTTGATTCCATTCAAACATATTATTCCCGTTCTGTTGCATAAAATTCCATTCCATTCATTAAAATTTGGTCCTGTTAATCAACATTCCACTTCATACATAACAGCACATTCGATTACACATTCATTTCTAACTTAATTCTATTGCATTCTTTCGCATAAGATTCCATTCTAAACCAAAAATTCCATTCCATTATTTAATATCCCATTGCTTTCCCTAACATTCTAATCCTTTCCACTACATTCCATTGTATTCCACATCATTACACTCAATTCAAAAATATTCCATTTGATTCCATAACGTTCGATTAGATTCCAAAACATTATTCCCATTCTGTTAGAGAACATTCCATCCCATTCATTAAAATTCAGTACATTAATCAACATTGCACTTCATTCATAACATTCCATTCGATTATACAACATTCCAGTCCATTTAAAACATTCTATTTCATTCCAATCCATGAGATTCCATTCCTATTCAAAAAATTCCATTCCATTCCTTAAAGGTCCATTCCTTTCCCAACATTCTGTTCCTTTACACTACATTCTTTACACTACATTCACAGCATCCATTCCATTCCTTCACATTCCATTCAATTCCACAACATTGCACTACATTCCTTAACATTCCATTGCATTCGAACACATTATTCCATTTCTGTTACATAACATTCCATTCCATTCATTAAAATTCGATTCTATTAATCTACATTCAACTTCATACCATAACATTCTATTCGATTAAACAACATTCCATTCCTTTTCAAACATTCTACTTCATTATGTTGCATAAGTTTCCATAACAGTCGACAAAATTCCCATTCCTTTCCTTAACCTTCAGTTCCTTTCTCCAACAGTCTATTCCATTCCCCGACATTCCATTCCATTCCTTAACATTCAATTCCATTCCAAGACATTATGCGCCTACTATTACATAATATTCCCTTGATTCAGTAAAATTTGTTCTATTAACATTGCAATTCATATAATATTCCATTCGATTACACAGAACACCATTCCATTTTCAACCACTCTATTTCATTCTATTGCACAGGATTCCATTCCAATCCACAAAATTCCATTCCATTCCTTAACATCCCTTTCCTTTCCACAACGTACTATTACTTTCCACAACATGCCAGTGCATTCCACAGCATTCCATTCCATTCCTTTCCCCAATATTCTGTTCTATTCCTTTCCACTACATTGCATTGCATTCTACATCATTCCATTCTATTCCATAACATTCAATTCAATTCCACAACACTCATTACATTCCATAACATTCGATAACACTCCAACACATTATTCCAGTTCGTTACCTAACATTCCATTCCATTCATAAAAATTCTTTCTATACATCAGCATTCCACTTCATAGCATAGCATTCATTCGATTACACAACATCCCATTCAATTGCAAACACTGTATCTCATTCCATTGCTTAGGATGAGAATCCAACCCACAAAATTCCGTTCAATTCCTTAAGCTTCCATGCCTTTCCGCAAAGTTCTATTCGTTTCCACAACATGCCACTGCATTAAACAACATTCAATTCCATTCCTTAACGTTCCATTGAATTCCACCACCGTCAATTCCATTGTATAAAATTGATTCCATTCAAACACATTATTCCCATTCTGTTACCTAACATTCCATTCCATTATTGAAATTCGGTTCTATTAATGTGCATTCCACATCATACCATAACATTCCAATTGATTACACAACATCCCTATGAATTGCAAACATTGAATCTCATTCCGTTAAATTAGATTCCCTCCTAATCCACAAAACTCCTTTCCATGCCTTCAACGTCCATTCCTTTCCCCGGTTTTCTATTTCTTTCCACACTATTCTATTGCATTTCACAGCATTCCATTCCTGTCAACAACATTCCATTCAATTCCACAACATTCTATTCAATTCCACAACATTCCACTTCATACCATAACATTCCAATCTAAAATAAAACATTCTGTTCTATATCAAATACTACATTTCATTCTATTGCATCAGATTCCATTCCAATCCAAAAATTAGATTTCTTTCCTTAACATTCCATTCCATCCCCCAAAATTCTATTCCTTCCTACAGCATACTATTGCATTCCACGGCATTCCATTCAATTCCTTCCCAATCATTCTAATCCTTTCCACAACATCCCATTGATTTACTCTGCATTGCCTTCCATTCCATAACATTCCATTCAGTTCCACAACATTCCATTAAATTCGGTAACATTTGATCCCATTCATCATATTATTCCTGTTCTGTTACATAACATTACATTCCATTCATTAAAATTCAGGCCTATTAATCAACATTCACCTTCATACCATAACATTTCATTTGATTACATAACATTCCATTCCATTTGAAATATTCCCTTTCATTCTATTGCATAAGGTTGCATTCCAATCCACAAAATTCCATTCCATTCCTTAACCATCCTTTCCTTTCCGCAACATTCCATTGTATTCCACAGCATTCTATTCCATTCCATAACATTGCATTCTATTCCAACACATTCCATTCAATTTCATAACATTTGATTCCATTCAAACACATTATTCCCGATCTTTCACCTAATATTTCATTCCATTCTTTAATATTCAGTTCTATTAATCAACCTTCCAATTCATACCATAATATTCCATTCCATTTACCAGCATCCCATTCCATTTCAAACATTCTATTTCATTCTACTACATAAGATTCCATTCCAATCGACAAAATTCCATTCCATTCCGTAACTTTTCCCCAACATTCCATTCAAACCCACAGCATTGCGTTCCATTCCATAACATTCCACATAATCCCATAACATTCTATTCCTTTTTGCAGCATTACATTGCATTCCACAGCATTCCATTCCATTCCATAACTTTCCATTGCATTCGAAAACAAACCATCTCATTCCATTACATTCGATCCCATTCAAATACATTATTCCATAACATTCTATTAGATTCTGCAACATTCCATTGCATTCCAAAGCATTCCATTCCATTCCATAACTTTGCATTGCATTCCATTCTTTCCATTCCATTCGATTCATTTCCAACACATTATTCCCATTCTTTTACAAAACATTCCATACCATTCATCAAAATTTGGTTCTATTAATCAACATTGCACTTCGTACCATAACATTCCATTCGATTACACAAATTTCCAGTCCATTTAAAACATTCTATTTCATTACTTTCAATTAGATTCCATTCCAATACACAAAATTTCATTCCATTTTTTTTACTTCCATTCCTTTCCCAACACTCTATTTCCTTTTACAACATTCCATTACATTCCAAAGCATTCCATTCAACAGTATAGCATTCCATTCCATAACATTCGACTGCATTCGAACACGTTAGTCTGATTATTACCTAAAAGTCCATTCCATTCTTAACAATTCGGGTCTATTAATTAACATTGCATTTCATACCATAACATTCCATTCCATTACACAACATTCCATTCCATTTGAAACACTGTTTTTCCTTCTACTGCATACTATTCCATTGCAATCCACAAAGTTCCATTCCACTCCGGAAACTTCCATTCCTTTCCCCAATGATCTATTCCTTTCCACTACATTCCAATGCATTCCATTACATTCCTTAACGTTCCATTCAATTCCACAACATTCAATTATATTCCGTAACATTTGTTTCCAGCCAAAAACATTATTCCCGTTCTGTAACCTAACATTCAATTCCATTCATTAAAATTCTCTTCTACTAATCAACAATCCCCTTCAAACAACAGCATTCCACTTGATTACACAACATTCCATTCCATTTCAATTATTTTATTTCATTCTATTTCATAAGATTGCATTCCAATGTACAAAATTCCATTCCATTCCTTAACCTTCGATTCCGTTCCCCTACACTCTATTCCTTTAAACAACATTCCATTGCAATGAACAGAATTGTATTCCAATCCATAATATTGGATTCAATTCCACCACATTCGGTTACATTCCATAACATGCATTCCGTTGCAACACATTATACCTATTCAGTTACAAAACAGTCAATACCATTCATTAAAATTCTGTTCTATTGATCAACATTCCCCTTCATACCATAACATTTTATTTGAATACACAACGTTCTATTCAATTTCATTCCGTCTATTTCATTCT
>JAVSCE010002099.1:0-61935 GCA_032199065.1 Smutsia gigantea
ACCTCACACCAATCAGAATGGCCATTATCTAAAAGACAAGATATAACACATGTTGGCAAGGATGTGGATAAAGGGGAACTCTCCTACACTGTTGGGAATGTAAACTGGTATAGACACACTGGAAAGCAGTATGGAGTTTTCTCAGAAAACTAAAATTAGATATACCATAATACACAGTAACTGCACTTCTAGTAATTTACCTAAGGAAAACAAGATCCCTAATTCAAAAAGATATATGTGGCCCTATGTTTATTGCTGCACTATTTGCAATAGCCAAGATATGAAAACAAGTGTCCATCAATAGATGACTGGATAAAGAATATGTGGTACATATACACAATGGAATATTATGCAGCCGTAAAAAAAAATGAAAGAAATCCTGCCATTTGTGACAACATGGATGGACATAAAGGATATTATGCTCTGTGAATAAGCCAGGTGGAAAAAGACAAATACCATATGATTTTAGTTATTTGTGGAATCGAAAAACCACTGGGGAGGGGTTAGGTTGGGTGGGTGAGGATGGTGAGGGGATAAAGGGGCACAAAAATTCTCAGTATAAGTTGGTCACAGGGATGGTAGTACATCAACAATTTAGCCAGCGATTCTGTAATATCTTCCTCTGTTGACAAATAGTGACTGCACTAGTCGGGGAGGATTTAATAATACAGGTAACTGTTGAACCACTGTGCTGTGTACTTGAAACTAATATAATTATTGAAACTAATATACTTCAACAAAAAAAAACACTTAAGCGACTATATCTAAAAGGAAAAAGGTATGTATTGCATGATTTAAAAAAGGAATTAAAATTATTCATATATTTGTCCATGGATCAGAATAATCTAGGTCTGTATTGTCCAATAGTAATATAATGAGATATACATATGTAATCATACATTTTCTAGTTGCCACTTTAAAGGAAAAGAAATGGGTGAAATTAATTTTAATAACACATTGTATTTAATCCAGTATATCTAAAATACTATCATTTTAACACTTTTTATCAATATGTTATTAAAAAGGTATTGTATATATTTTTTTAGTTAGTCTTTGAAATTTGGTATGTATTTTATACTGGCAGCAGATCTCAATTTGGATGCTAAGTTTTCCTAGGAAATACCTCATCTATAGATTAACAAAGTTTATAGTTATCAGCAGCATTTTTCATAATAGCCCAAATATAGAAACAACTCAAATGTCCATCAGCTGATGAATGGGTAAACAAACTGGTATTGCCATACAAGGGAATATTTTCTGGCAGTAAAAAATAATGAAGTACTGATACATGTCACAATATGGATGAATCTTGAAAACATTTTGCTTAGTGAAAGAAGCCAGTTACCAAAGACCGCAATGTATGAAATGTCCACAAAAGGCAATCCACAGAGATGGAAAGTAGATTAGTGGTTGCCTAGCGCTGGGTGGTTTGGCAGGAAATGGGAGTGACTGCTAATGGGTATAGGTTTTCTTTCGGGGATGATGAAGTTCTAAACTTAGATTGTGACAATGGTTACACGACTCTGAATATACTAAAACTCATTGATTTGTACACTTTAAATGGCTTCATTTTATGATACACAAGTTGTATCTCAAGATGTTAAGAAATTTCCCATTGAATTTTCAATTGAATGGATTCACATTCCTGTTGTTCCAAACATACTTAAAAAGTTTTCCAAAAATGGAATTGAGTTTTAAATTAAAATTAATCAAAATTGAAAAATTCAGTTTTCATTCATCCTAGCTTTAAGTGTTCAGCAGCTACATTTGGCTAGTGGCTGTCATATTGGAAAGCATAAGACTGATCGGCCTAATCTGTGTAGAAATTTTATGTGGTTAGACTTCTGTGACTGTGTGCAACAGGATCTTAAAAGTGAAAATATAAGGAATTAGGTTGCTGACCACCGTTTCTCTCTTTGTATACAGTTTACGATGACGTCAAACAACGGCTGTTGAACTGTAGCACAAACCTGAACCTGGTCACTGACTGCATGGAACATGCTCTGACATCTGTGCATCCCCGCACTCGATATTCAGCTGGCTGGGATGCTCAATTTTTTTTCATCCCTCTGTCTTATTTACCTACATCACTGGCAGACTACATATTGACTAGATCTTGGCCCAAACCAGCCCAGGCTGTCTAACGAAAACTAGTTTGGTGGTTCTTGAAGTGAAGGAGACAGAATCTGAAATTGATCATCAGTGTCTCTGTAACCCTTATTTAGAACTTAGACTCTTTGTACCAATGAGCTTTCTTGCCTAAACTCATTTATCTTCATTCATCATCACAGAACCATCATGGCAACTCAAGCTTAGCTTTAGGTGCTCAATCTTTACTGTCTTCATCATTTTTTGATGAGAATATTTCCAAAAATGTATCATTCTTCCTTACCCTGTTAGAGTAGACTGAAAACAATTTTTATATTATTGATTTCTGTAAATAAATAGCTGTTCTGTGCTGTAATGAACTATTGCTTGGGGACTATTGAGAAATATGTGGGTCTGTTTATCCTGCTTCAAATGGGTCTGTACTCCGTTACTCTTAATAAATACACATTTTGTTTTCTATTTGCCAGCTATTTTTTAAATATGTTTCTTATCTGAAAAAGTGACTTTTAATTAAAAAATAATAATATACACATATATAGTTAAATATTCAGTTACTACTCAAAAGCTTAAAAATGAAAAATAATACCCTTCATTGCTGCTCCTCAGAGGCAAATGCTTTAAACTTTTAACTATTTCTCCTGATATTTATCTCTGTATTTCTAAGTGATTTAATTATGCTATTATTTCTTAATTTATTAATTTTAGACATGTTTAATTGACTTCCTATAAAGGTAAATGAGAGTCTGGTTTTTTTTATACCCCTTTTGCTTTATCCCCATATTTCTAATATAATTCTATCACGTTTTCATTCAAGTTAATAGTATGGTGAATTGCTAAATATGTGAATGTTTCTTACATTTACTCAAGTATTTTTCCTGTACAGTACAAATTTTCTTGTTTTTCTTATTACGTTACTTTATACTTGCATTGTTCTTTATTTATTTCTAATTTTTCAGTTGTTCTTTCAGATTCCAGAGTACTCTCAGTAGTATTTTTAGATAGTTAACTAGATTATAGAATTAACCATTCCATTTCCACTGATCCAACCCAGGATCATGCTTTGGTTTATTTGTCATGTCCATGCAGTCTCATTTAATCTATTATGGTGTCTTAACTTTTTAAAAATCTTTTATGATTCTGACATTTTTGAAGAGTATAGATCTGTTATTTTGTAAAGCGTAGCCCAATTTGGATTGTGCCCTCTTTCCTCATGATCAGCTCCAGGTTCTTTATTTTGGTAGAAATGCCACAGACGTGATTTTTAATGTCCCTCAGTGCATCACATTAGTAGGCATAGATGTCAGTTTATCTCATTATTGGTGATGTTAAGTTTGAACCCTTGGTTCATGTACAGTCTGCCCATATTCTCCATTATAAATTTTTTCTCTTTTTAATTAAGTAATTTGGGAGGATATTTTGAGATTATATAAATGTCTTATTCCTCATCAAACTCTTATCCACCAGTTTTAGAATTTTTAATGACTCCTTTAAAAATTATTTATTACCATGATGGTTACAAAGGGTGAGTTTTAGTTCCTTCATTCCATCTACATTTACAAATTGAAATTCCCCTCTCCTATTTTTTATTTGTTATAAAAAGGGACTCATGAATTCTTATTCAATTACTTATAAACCATTTCTGTCATTATATGTTTCATATTTTAGGATTCCTATACCCATACAACTATTTTAAAAATCTATCAGTTGGATATTTACTTGTGGTTCTTTTTCTCTTTAAACTGAAAATACATAGACAAAGCAACTGTTCCAAAGATTCTTTTTTCTCCCACTCAGTGTGTTTTTATTATCATTTGAAACAAAGTTTGGTGTATTTTCTCTCTTTGGTTAATTATTTTTGCCCTGTTAGTATTTAATTTGGCTTTTCCCCTGCATGCTTGTTCATTTAATTTTTTTTATTAATGTATCATTCATATACAATCTTACAGTGGTTTCAAATACATAACACAGTGCTTCAACATTCACCCACACATTTAATTTTGTTTTTTGAATACATAAAACATTAAAATGGTTCTAAAGTCACACTTGGATTATTTTGAAGCAAATCTCAGACATTATGTAGGAACTGTAATTTTTTAAATGTCATTTGCAATAGCACAATAAAAATATAAGCCACCTGGGAATAAATCTATCAAGATGTGCAATACCTTCACATAGAAAATTATAAAATCTGTCACAATGCATTAAAGAAACCTAAGTAATATAAAAATATGCAGTCTTTATGAATAGGGAATTTCAATATCAGAAAAAAGACACATCAATTTTTCCCCATAATAATTTATAAATTCGATGTGATTCCAATCCAATCAAAATCCCATGAATGTTTTATTTAAATTGAGAAGTTGGTTTACAAATTCAATTGGATGATCAAAACGGCATGCAGATTCAAGAATTTTGAAGGACAACATGAGGGAAACTTGCCTCCCTGAGTATTGCTTTATTATAAAGCTATAATAATATAAACAATTAGATGCAAGGCAAAGGTAGACTAATATATGTGAAGAATAAAGTGGAGAGCTGAGACTTGTGGAAACTTGATATGACAGAGGTATAACAAAATAGTGGGGAAACAATCCAATAATGGTGATAAGACAATAGTTTTTTTCTCATGGAAAAAATATTACAAATCTACCCATCTCACATAAAAAATAAATTCCAGAGAAACATAACCTAAATGTGAAAAGCAAAACTTTAAAACTGTCAAAACATTGAGAACATATTTATGTCTTTGGGGTAGGAAAGACTTTTTAAACAAGACACATAAAAACAATCATAAAGGAAGTGTGTTAGATCTGACTACAATAAAATTAAGAACTTCCCTACACCAAATACACCTTACATAGGTCAAAAGACAAGCCACCAAGTGAAAGATATATTTGCATCATATATGATCACAAAGTTTTTTTAATTAAAATTAAAATTTTTGAAGTTTTATTTCCAATTCTATTGAGAAATAATTGACATACATTACTATGTAAGCTTAAGGTATATAGCATGATGGTTTGTTTGATTTAAATTTATTGTGAAATGATTACCATAGTAGAGTGAGCAAACATTCATTGTCTCATAGAAATACAATAAAAAGAAAAAAAATTTTTGATGCAAACTGTTAGGATCTACTGTTAACTTTCTGTATATCATACAGCAACGTTAACTAGAGTCATCATGTTCCACATTACATCTCGAGTATTTATTATCTTATAGCCAGAAGTTTGTACCTACCGACCATCTTCTTCCAATTCCCCCTCCCCTAACACAAATCCGATCTCTTTTTCTATGAATTTCACATTGTTTATTTAGATTCCACATAAGTGAAATCATAGTGTTTGTCTACCTCTATTTTATTGGACTTAGCATAATACTCTCACAGTCCATTACAAAAGGACAACCCAGTATCCTCAAGTTGTTGTCATGAAGCCCACCATGAAGTCCATCACAACATCCTCACGGGTTGTTGCAAATGCCAGGATTTACTCAGTTTGTATGGCTTAATAGTACTCCATTGTACCATGACTTCTTTATCCATTCATCTATCCATGGACACTAAAGTTGTTTCCAAGTCTTGGTTATTGTAAATAATGCTGCTGTGAGCATGGGGTTGTAGATATCAAGTTAACGTTTTCATTTCCCTTGCATATATTCTCAGAAGTGGAATTGTTTGATCATATGGTAGTTATACTTTTAATTTCTTGAGAAACATCCTTGCTGTTTTCCATAGTGGCTGAACCATTTTATAATCACACCAACAGTGCACAGTTTCCTTTTTCTCCACATACACTGCCAGTATTTGTTATCTCCTGTCTTTTTGACAATGGCCATTCTAAAAGGTGTGATGTGATGCATCATTTGGTTAATTTGCATTTCCCAATGACTAGTCATGTTGAACATCTTTTTCATGAACCTGCTGGCCATTTGAATATCTGCTTTGGAAAAATGTCTATTCAGATCCTCTATCCATTTTTAAAATTAGATTATTATTATTATTTTGCAATTGAGTTGTATGAGTTCTTTATCTATTTTAGATATTACCTCCTTATCATATATATATATGGTTTGCAAATATTTTTCCCATTCTGTAGGTTGTCTTTTAATTTTGTGAATGGTTTCCTTTGCTGTACAGAAGCTATTTAGTTTCATGCAGTTCCACTTGTTTATTTCTATTTTGCTGCTTGTGCTTAAGCTGTGATTTCCAAAAAATATTGCCAAGACCCATGTCAAGGAATTTTTTCCTGTTTTCTCCTAGGAGTTTCATACTTTCAGGTCTTATACTTAAGTCTTTAATCCATTCCAAGTTAATTTTTGTGGGTGATGCAAGATAGGGATCAAGTTTTACTCTTTTACATGTGACTATCCAGTTTTCCCAGCACATTTTGTTGAAGAGACTGTCTTTTCTCCACTGAGTGTTTTTGGCTCCCTTGTCAAATATAAATTGACTGTATGTGCTTCAGTTTATTTCTGAGCTTTTGATTCTGTCCCATTGGTCTATTTGTCTGTTTTTATTCTGGTACCATAGTGTTTTAATTACTACAACTTTATGTTATAGCTTGAAATCAGAAGTGTGATGACTTCTTTCTCAGGATTTCTGTGGCTATTTGGGGTCTTTGTGGTTCCATATAAATCATAAAGTTTATTGTTAAAAAATAGAAAGAACTGGAAATTTATAAGCAAAGAAAACACCTTTAGAAAATGGACAGAGGAAAAGAAAACCTAAATGGACAATAAATGTATGAAATCTGTTTATTTTCCCTAGTAATCAGAGAAATGCAAAATAAAACTACACTGAGATACAATTTCACATCCATAATGCTGCCAAAACTTTAAAAGCCAGCCAATACAAAGAGAAGCTGTAGATCAATAGGATATCCTACACTTCTGGTGCAAAGATGAACTTGTATAGCCACTTTGGTGGGCAATTTGGGAAAGTATGATAAGTTGAAATGCATTTGCCCTATTATCCAACAATTCCACTCCTAGCTATAGTTCATAAATATTGTAAATGTTAACTAAGACCTGTACAAGAATTTTTATTGCTCTATTGTTTGAGTCATGATGCATTGGAAACAGCATATCTATTTACAAGTTGTTTATAAGAAACAAAGACCCACTTATCCTGGCTTGGGAAAAGAAGATGGCAGAGTAGGAAGGGAAGGCAGAAACCTACTCCCAAAAATGCATAAAACAAGAAAATAGAGCAAATACAACTAAACATGAAAATGACCTGAAGACTGCAGAACTGACTACCTACACCTGAGGAAGAAAAGCAGACCTCACAGAAAAGGGAGACGTGGCAAAGCCTTTCCCCCACCCGAGCCCACAGGCAGGAGGAAGAGGAATGGATCAGGGAGGAGTTAGGAGATCAGGATCACTGAATACCTGGCCCTGGAGATCTGCTTCAGGAGCACAAGTCCACATTACATGGTGCTCTGGTGATTAGTGGGGCTGGACAAAAAAAGGCAGGCAGAACACTCAGGGAGGCTGAGATTCCAGCCACTTGTGGAGAACAGGCACGCTCTACTGGCCCCACTGAGACAAAAGCAAAGTGGGCAGTCTGAAAGACTTCCCAACAGCAGGAGGAGCCCCAGAAGGGCAAGGGTTATGCAAAGCTCTCTGCTCAAAAGAAAGGGCGGCTAGATGATACCTAATCAGCCTACCCTTGGCCCAACAGATCAAGAACTCTCGGGAGCCCCAGATGCTCCATTCCCTGACAACACAGCCCTCAAGCACCTCCCTGCACACCCAACCTGCAGACAGCCCACTTGGCCCAGCAGTGGTGTCACACTTTGCTGCTGGGTAGGCAGAGGGAGACCCTCTCAGCTTTCTTGGTTCTGTTTTGCCCCAGTCAGTAAAGTGTGTGTGGGAGCCAGCCCCAGGAGCTCCTTCCTTCCTTCTGGCAGATGCCAGATACTGCCCACCTGTGGCCCCCACCATTGCTGCAGTCCAGGTGAAGGGCAGCCTCACCCACAGCAACTCCAATGGCACATCCCTGAGCCCTCTCCCTCCATACACGACCAGCTGACAGCACACTTGGGCCTGCAGTGGTGTCAGTCTGCTGCCGGGTAGGCAGAGGGAAACCCTCCCAGCTTTCTCACCTCCACTTCAGCCCTGCCAGGATAGTGCCTGCAGGAGCCAGCCCTGGGAGCTTGTTCCTTTCTGGGGGCACCAGACCCATGCAGCAGGTCTGAGCAGACACACACACCAGCCCACCCACCCTATTAACTGTGCAGACCCTGCCACTGCTGCAGGCCAGGCAAGGGGCAGCCCTGCCTGCAGCAACTCCAGCAGAAATTTCTGCACTGATTACAAAGGTACGGCTGAAGCAAACTGCCTGCCTGGAATCAGACCACTACAAGCCAGACAGAAAGGCAGCCCTGCCCACTGTATGTCAACAGCTGGGGCTCCCACACTGAAAAGTAAAGTGTCTTGAGCTTCTGGGCACTAGAAGGCACCTCCTTCATAAAGCGATTCCTCTATAGGAAGAAACACAGAACCTTCAAAATGAGGAGACAGAGGAATATGTTCCAAACAAAACTAAAAGACAAAACACCAGAAGAGAGCTAAATGAAAATTAAATGACCAATCTTCTTGATAAAGACTTCAAAATAAAAGTCATAAACATGCTCACAGATCTACAGAAAAAGTATTCAAGATCTCCGGGAGGACCTCCACAAAAAGAAGACCTGCAAAAGAGCCACTCAGAGCTGAAAAATACAGTATCTGAAATGAAACACACAATGGAGGGATTTAATAGCAGATTATTACACATTGAAAAAGCTGTAAATAATATAGAAATTAGGGAACAAGAAAATAATGAAGTCAAAAAACAGAAAAAGTATCTCTAGGAATGAAAGAAAAATAATAGAGTTGTGTGACCAATCCAAACAGAACAATATTCATATAATAGGGGTACCAGAAGGAGAAGAGGGATACAAAGGGACAGAATTTCTCTTTGAGGAAATAATTGTTGGAACCTTCCCCTCTCTGGGGAAGGAAATAAGACACTTGGGTCTTGGAAGCTCAGAGAGACCTTGACAAAAGGAACCCCAGGAAGACAACACCAAGACATATAATAATTAAAATGGCAAGGATGAGGACAAGGAGAGAATACTGAAAGCAGCCAGAGGGAGAAAAAAAGATTACTTATAAAGGAAACCCCATCAGGCTATCAGCAGACTTCTCAGCAGAAACTTTACAGGCCAGAGGGGAGTGGCATGATATATTAAATGTAATGAAACAAGGACCTCCAACCAAGAATCCTCTACCTGGCAAGATTATCTTTGAAATTTGAAGCAGGGATTAAACAATTTTCAGATAAACAAAAGTTGAAGTAATTCATCACCACTAAGCCAGCCCTACAGGATATGTTAAAGAACTGCTGTGGATGGAAATGTTCTTAAGGCTAAATAGCTTTCACCAGTGAAAATAAACCCAAAGTAAATGTAGTAGACCAATTAATTACCAAGCAAATACAAAATTAAATCAACTACTCCAAATATCAGTCAAGGGACATGCTAAAAGTGCAGAATATAACACCTAATACACAAAGTGTGGAGGAGGAAGAAGAAGGAAAAAAAATGTACCTCTAGATTGTGTGTGAAACAGAGTAATCAGCAACACAAGATAGACTGTTATATAGTAAGGAAGCTATCCTTGAAACTTTGGTAACCACAAAACTAAAGCCTACAATAAATACACCAAAAAAAAAAAAAAAAAAAAAAGAAGGAAGAGAGAAAATCTCATCAAAATACTAAAGAAATCCATTAAATAACAAGAAAAGAGTATAAGAGAAGAAAAAAGGAATAGAGAGGACATAAAAACAATCAGAAAACAATAAAATGGCAGTAAGTATGTATCTACCAATAATCACCTTAAATATAAATGGACTAAATGAACCAATCAAAAGACATAGAGTGTCAGAGTGGATAAAAAAAACAAGACCCATCGATATGCTGCCTACAAGAGACTCATTTCAGACCCAAAGACATACACAGACTAAAAGTGAAGGGATGCAAATAGATAGTTCATATAAATAATATGGAGAAAATAGCATAGTACCAGTTCTCATATCAGACAAAACAGATTTCAAAACAAAGACAGTAAAAAGAGACAAAGAAGGACATTTCATAATGATAATGGGGTCAGTCCAACAAGAGGATATAATCATTATAGATATCTACACAACCGATATAGGTGTACCTAAATATGTAAAACAAATACAGAATTAAAGGGGGAAATAGACTGCAACACATTCATTTTAGGAGACTTTAAAATACCAGTCACATCACTAGACAGATCAACTACACAGAAAATAAGTAAGGAAACAGAGGCACTGAACAATGCAATAGATCAGATGAACTTAACAGGCATCTACAGAACATTCCACCCAAACATCAGGATACACAATCTTCTCAAGTGTACATGGAACATTCTCCAGAACAGATGAAATATTAGGCCAAAAAAAGAGCCTCCGTAAACTCAAAAAGCCTGAAATTGTATCAAGCAGCTTCTCAGACCACAATGGTATGAAACTAAAAATAAACACACAAAAAAGACAAAAAAGCCTGCAAACACATGGAGGCTAAACAACATGCTTCTAAATAATCAGTAGATCAACTGCCAAATTAAAACAGAAATCAAGCAATACATGGAGACAAATGAAAACAAAAACTCAACAGACCAAAACCTATGGGATGCAGCAAAGTCAGTTCTAAGAGTTAAGTACATAGCAATACAGGCTTACCTCAAAAAACAAGAACAGTCTAAACTTACAATTAAAGAAACTAGAAAAGGAAGAACAAATGAACCACAAAGTTAGCAGAAGGAGGGATATAATATAAACCAGAGCAAAAATAAATAAAATAGAGAACAATTAAACAATAGAAAATCAGTGAAACCAGAAGCTGGTTCTTTGAAAAAATAAAAAAAATAGATAAACCCATAGCCATACTTATCAAGAAAAAAAGAGAGTGTATCCACACAACAGTTCAAATAAGAAGAAGGGATAATCACAACAGACACCACAGAAATACAAAGAATTATGAGAGAATACTATGAAAAATTATATGCCAATAAATTTGACAACCTAGAAGAAATGGACAACTTTCTAGAAAAGTACAACCTTCCAAGACTGACCCAGGAGGAACTGAAAACTGAACAGACCAATTTCCAGCAATGAAGTCAAATTGGTAATCAAAACTCTACCTAAAAACAAAACACCAAGTCCAAATGGCTTCACAGCTGAATTCTGCCAAACATTTAAAGAAGAGCTAATACCCATCCTCCTTAAAGTATTCCAAAAAGTAGAAGAGGAGGGCATACTTCCAAGCTATTCTATGAGGCCAGCATCACTCTAATACCAAAACCAGACCGAGACACCACAAAGAAAGAAAATAGCCCTGATGAACATGGATGCAAAAATTCTCAACAAAATACTAGCAAACTGAATTCAAAAACACATCAAAAAAATCATCCATCATGACTAAGTGGGATTTATTCCAGGGATGCAAGGATGGTACAATACTTATAAATCAGTCAATATCATATATCACATCAACAAAAAGAAGGACAAAATCACATGATCATCTCAATATATACTCAAAAATCATTTCACAAAATTCAACACCCATTGATGATAAAAACATTTAACAAAATGAGTATAGAAGGTACATACCTCAACATAATAAAGGCCATATATGAAAACCCACAGAGAACATCATACTTAATAGCAAAAATCTGAAAGCTCTCCCTCTAAGATAGGGAACAAGACAGGGATGCCCACTCTCACCACTTTTATTCAACATAGTAGTGGAGGTCCTAGCCACAGCAATCAGACAATGCAAAGAGATAAAAGTCATCCAGATTGGTAAGGAAGAAATTGAACAGTCACTGTTTGCAGACAATATATTATACATAGAAAACCCTAAGGATGTCACCAAAAAACTATTGGAACTAATAACTGAATTCAGCAAAGTTGCAGATACAAAATTAATATGCAGAAATCAGTTGTATTCCTATATATACTAAAAACAAACTAGCAGAAAGACAAATCAGGAAAACAACTCCACTTACAATTGTATTAAAAAGTATAAAATACCTAGGAATCAACCTAGCCTAACCAAAGAGGTGAAAGACCTACACTCTGAAAACTGAAAGCTAATCATAAGAGGAATTAAAGAAGACACCAATAAATGGAAATCTATCCCATGCTCATGGATAAGAAGAATTAATATTGTCAAAATGGCCATCCTACCCAAAGCAATTTACAGATTCAATACAATCCCTATCAAAATACCAACAGCATTCTTCAATGAACTAGAACAAATAGTTTTAAAATTCATATGGAACCACAAGAGATCCTGAATAGCCAAAGCAATCCTGAGAAAGACAAAAAAAAGCTGGGGGGATTATGCTCCCTAACTTCAAGCCCTACTACAAAGTCACAGTAATCAAAACAATTTGGTACTGGCACAAGAACAGAACCATAGGTCAGTGGAACAGAATACAGAGCCCAGATATAAACCTATGCATATATGGCTAATTAATATATGATAAAGAAGCCATCAATATACAATAGGAAAAAGACAGCTTCTTCAACAGCTGATGTTGGCAAAACTGGACAGCTACATGTAAGAGAATGAAACTGGATTATTGTCTAACTCCATACACAAAAGTAAACTCGAAATGGATCATCCTGAATGTAAGTCATGAAACCATAAAACTCACAGAAGAAAACATAGGCAAAAATTTCCTGAATATAAACATGAGCAATTTTTTCCTAGACACATGTCCTTGGGCAAGGGAAACAAAATAAAAAATTAACAAGTGAGACTATATCAAACTAAAAACCCTCTGTACAACAAAGGACACCATCAGCAAAACAAAAAGACATCCTACAGTATGGAAGAATATATTCATAAATAACTCATCTGATAAGGGGTTAACATTCAAAATATATAAAGAACTTATACACCTCAACACCCAAAAAACAAATAACCTGATTAAAAAATGGGAAGAGGAGCTGAACAGACACTTCTCCAAAGAAGAAATACAAATGATGAACAGGCACATGAAAAAATGTTCCACATTGCTAATCATGAGGGAAATGCAAATTAGAACCACAAGTGAGATATCACCTCACACCAGTTAGATTGGACACTATCCAAAAGACAAGAAATAACAAGTGCTGGTGAGGATGCAGAGAAATGGAAACCCTCCTACACTGTTGGTGGGAATGTAAATTGGGACAACCACTGTGGAAAGCAATATGAAGGTTCCTCAAAAAACCAAAAATAGAAATACCATTTGTCTCAGTAATTCCACTCCTAAGAATTTACCCAAAGAAAACAAAATGGCTGATTCAAAAAGACATATGCACCCTTATGTTTATCACTGCACTATTTGCAATAGCCAAGATGGGGAAACCTCCTAAGTATCCATCAACAGATGAATGGATAAAGAAGATGTGGTATATATACATAATTATATACATACTATTCAGCCATAGAAAGAAAAGAAATACTCCCATTTGCCACACCATGAATAGATCTAGAGGGTATTATGCTCAGTGAAATAAGCCAGGTGAAGAAAGACAAATACCATATGATTTCACTTATTTGTGGAGTATAAAAACAAAGCAAAACAGAAGGAACAAAATAGCAGTAGACTCACACACAGTAAGAAGGGTCTAGAGGTTACCAAGCGGGGAGGGATTAGGGAGGTTAGGGGCAATTGTGAGGGGGATAAAAGGACACAATTATTCGCAATCACAGTATTGGTTGGTCACGGGGACTGTAGCACAGCATGGAGAACACAGTTAAAAGCTGTAATATCTTATGTAAGATATTACACTAGAGGGGTGAGGATTTAATAAAATGCATAACTGTTGGACCACTGTGTTGTATATTTGAAACCAACATAAGATTGTATATCAATGATACTTTAAAAACAGAGAGAGACCTATTTATCCTATCAACTGATGATGTCCATTCATAGGACAATAGATAAACTGTACTGTGTTCATCCATTGGTTTGTGGTCTATCTATCCATCCATCCATCTAATGGTTAATATGAATAAGATTAAGTTACATGTATCAACATGGGTAAATTTTAAGAACATAGTGAATGAAAAAAAAATAAGTTGCAGAAGATATGAATAGTAGTACAGTTTTTGTTTAAAGTGTTAAAACTTGCAGCAAATGCTTTATATTGCTTATGGATATATATGTATATAGTAAAAGTAATAAAGTGTTTATGAGAAAGAAACACCAAATTCCTGATGATAGTTACCTGTTGGGATGGAAGAAGGGGATACTGGAAATGTCCATTGAAGTAATGTTGCATTCCTTAGGCTGGGTGTTAGATACATAGGTGTAAGTATTAATATTCTGTATATTATTTTGTAGGACTCAAATATTTAATAACAAAAATAAACATTTTTTAAATGTCATAGTCTATGTAATCTCAAACGGTAAGAACTACCTCTTTAAACACCTGTTATTACACTTGTATAAGCAGTCAAAAAGCATTTGTTGAATATAAAATACAAACCACATTTTTTTCAATAGGGAGGAGCAAATTGGATCTACTTTCCTATGTTCTCATTTTAGTGGATTTTGTTGGAAACTTTACTGTGGCCAAACATTGTTTTAAATAACTTGTTCAGCAGAGGAGATAGAACAAACTGGAAATAAAACACTGATGATTTATTTGTGAGATCCATACACTGACAAAAAGAAAAATGTAATAACAAGAGCTTAGACAGCCTGAGCGTTCTCCAGAAAGGACTGAGGCTTCCAGAAGCCATCACCCACCTGGCCGTCCCATGCACCCTGTCAGCTTCCCTGATAGAGGCAGACACCATTCCAGTCATCAAAGTGGGTTACACAGTCATGATAAATGACAGAATCGCAGCTGTGTTTCCCTTAATCCCAAATTTGACACATCTTGTCATCCAGTCTAGTTGTCTGTTGGGATCAGGGTGGTCTAACAACACCAAGTCAAGCAAATAGAGAAAATAAATGTTCTGTTTGCCCTGAATCATTCAAAAGGAAGAATCACCAAACCATTTTCTCCATTCTATCTACTAAATTCCCATGAGACTCAATGTGGCCTGGCAAATCTAACACCAGTCTTTCTCATATTTCTGTCTGCTGTGCATGAGCCAAATGAAATCCTCGGGGAGAGAGTAACCATTATTGCATCTGTGGGCAGGTTCTATCTGGAAGGTGTGACTTTTACCAGCAATAGAACCCACTTGGTATGTGCCTTAACTGACTCCCCCAAGCAACACTGTCTCATGGAGAGACCAGTATCTGGCTCTGCACTCTCAGCTCTGCACTTCTGACCATCACTCTGGGTTGTCACCAGAGAAAAGTGAGTTCAGCCTTGTCGTCTGAGAAGAAGGAATGTGCTTTCTGTGTAAGATGAGATATAAAACAAATCAACCCCACAACATACAACTTGGACTCTACTGTAAAAAGTGGTGGGCTTTAGAGCTTGAAAAATTTTTTTTCCAAGTAGATCATTAGCAGAAAGACCTGTTCATCCTGTCAACTGATGTAAGTAAATTGGGAAATACTTAGAGGGCACCACCATTACAAAATAGCTTATCTTTGGGAAGGAAATCAATCAATAAATGAGTCAGTAAAATTTTTATCTCCACGACCTTGTGCCTAGTAGTCATTAAATATTCACTGAAGGAAGCTAATACAGGAAATAAAAAATTATGGAAGTGTAAAGGCTCTTTTCTGATGCTTTGGGAAGGCGGTCTTCTTGAGAAGTGAGCAACCATAGAAACAAGAATCAGAATTTAAATTGCTGACAGGAACTCAAAAGGGTGAGAGCTATCTGCATATTTAGGAGGCTTTCATAATGGATGATGCTATTTTGTAATGCTGGAAGTCTAAATATTCATTTAGCTCTGCTGGACAGGATAAATAAAACATTCATCTTCTGTTAATGATACACTTCAGTAAAATCTCTAACTCATCAATATCTTACCTACATGGAAAGCTGTGTCAGAGATACATTATTAAGTAAAGAATAAAGAGTAGTGTATATATAGTATGAAACCTCTGTATAAATAAGTTTGTATATGTCCATATTCCTACAGCATGCATGTGGTATGTGTGTGGGTGTGTGGGTGTGAAATAATTCCAGTTGTTGGTGTTTGTCTCAGAAGTGGGATGAGGGTTGGACCTACACTTTCTTCATTGTACATTTTTGTAGGGTTTGAGTTTTCTATGACATACTGTGTTTATGATGGGGGAAGGGTATTTATATTTTTATTTCTGGCATCCAGAAAACCAGTCTGCTAACCAGTGTGCTGGGGTTCTTGTTCTTAGAGAGTCAGGGGGAGGTACTGCCCAAAGCCTCTGCAATAATTTAAGGCCTAAGTTGACACTCTCACTGCCTCTGTGCAAGAGGAGCCGGCGGGCAGCTTTCGACATTGTCACACTTTTACTTCCCACTGAAGGAAGTCAAGACCTGGAATGGTTTTCGGGGTTTTTCTTGACCAGCGTCTCTACCTCAGGGCCAGCAGCATCTGCATCCTTTAAATGGGAGCAGCAAGTCCTCAAGGAAGACGGAAGTCCTGCCTCAGTGCACTTGCGGCCACCGCCTTTGGAAATGTAAATTGATTCAACCCTGTTGGGAATCAGTTTGATTACACATCCTTACAATTTGTACTGTTATGGAAAAACATGTAAACATAGTTGGAGAATTTAATAACGTGAATACCCTTGTAATTCTCACTTTGGTCAATATAAGGAATTTGCCATTCCCAGGTACTCCTTTCTCATTTGAAGGTCTAAAGGTAGCCACTATCCAGGCTTTTGTTAAAATAATTTCCTTGGTTTTCTTTTTAGTTTACCTACGATTTCCTTTCCTTTTTTAAATTTGAGATATGATTGACAAATAACACTTGTATTAGCTTCAGGTGTACAGTACAATGATTTGATGTTTGTATGTGTATTGGGAAACAGCACAAGTCAACATCCATCACCCTGCATACTTTTTCTTGTGATGAGGACTTTCAAGACAACTCTCATAGCCACTTTCAAAAATACAATACAGTATTGTTAACTATAGTCACCATGCTGTACATTCCATCCCCATGACTTACTTATTTTGTAACTGGAACTTTATAACTCTTGACCCCCTCCACCCATTTTGCCAGCCCCCCACCCCCACCTCTAGTGACCACTAATCTTTTCCTCTATATCTATGAGCCTGGTTTTGCTTTGTTTTTAAAAGATTCCACATGTAAATGAGATCATGTGGAATTACCTATGGCTCTATTCCTAAAAAATGTCTTGTTTTGCCTATTTTGATTCTTATATATCTTGCTCTGTTGATCAACCCTATGCTTACAAATTTGCCTGTGGTGTTGTACATGGAAGTAGTTGGTTCATTTTCATTACTGTGTATTCAAACACATAAGGATTGCCTAGCAACCATTTAGTTTACTGATTTACAGAATAATTATCCTTTGGTCAGAGAACATTATCAGCAGAGGACTCTGATATTTGTTCAGACTTGTTTTGTGACCTAATACATGATTAAGTTTTATACAAAGTACTTATTTTTTAACATCAGTTTCACCACAGCTTTATAGTTGTTACTCTGCATATAAATTTAAAAATTTGTCACTTTTGATAGGACCTCTAATTTGATCAGTAGAAGGTCACAGCTTGTTGACAATAATGAATGATGTGTGCACCATAAACAAGGCCATGGATACTTTTTTCTTCCACAGAATTTTATTTTTTTTAATTTTTAAATTTTAAAATAATTTTTAATTGAGGTACAGTTGATAGACACCACAGATTTTTTATTTAGTTAGAATACTGTTCTCATCATGACACTGGGCTCTACCAACTTTTGTATTTGTAATTATTACTGACAAATATAAATTATTTTATCTTTTTGTTGAACTCACATTTACAGTGATTATGGATAGGTATGTATTTATTGGCATTGCAGGCTTTAGATTCGTGGTTACCAAAGGTTCAAGGTTAACTTCCTTACTATCTAACAATCTAACTTAACTCACTTAATATGCTATTACAAACACAATCTAAAGGTTCTTTTTCTGTTTTTGTTTTGTTCCTCCTCCTTTTTCTTCCTCCTCCATTCTTTATATATTAGGCATCGTATTCTGTACTCTTTGTCTATACCTGGATTGACTTCGGGGATAGTTAATTTATTTGGCAGTTAATTACTAATTAACTGTTCTACTTTCTTTACTGTGGTTTCATTACCTTTGGTGACAGCTATTAAACCTTAGGAACACTTCCATCTATAGCAGTCCCTCCAAAATACACTGTAGAGATGATTTGTGGGAGGTAAATTCTGTCAGCTTTTGCTTATCTGGAAATTTTTTAATTCCTCCTTCAAATTTAAATGATAATCTTGCCAGATAAAGTAATCTTGGTTCAAGGCCCTTCTGCTTCATTGCATTAAATACATCATGCCACTCCCTTCTGGCCTATAAGGTTTCTGCTGAGAAGTCTGATGATAGCCTGATGGGTTTATCCTTTGTATGTGATCCTATTTCTCTCTCTGGCTGCTTTTAATAGTCTGTCCTTATCCTTGATCTTTGCCATTTTAATTACTATATGTCTTGCTGTTTTCTTTCTTGGGTCCCTTGTGTTGGGAGATCTGTGCACCTCCATGGCCTGAGAGACTATCTCCTTCTCCAGATTGGGGAAGTTTTCAGCAATCACCTCCTCAAAGACGCTTTCTATCCCTTTTTCTCTCTCTTCTTCCTCTGGTACCCCTATAATGCGAATATTGTTCCGTTTGGATTGGTCACACAGTTCTCTCAATATCCTTTCATTCTTAGACATCCTTTTTTCTCTCTGTGCCTCAGCTTCTTTGTATTCCTCTTCTCTAGTTTCTATTTCATTTATTGTCTCCACCGTATCCAATCTGCTTTTAATACTGTCCATTGTGCTCTTCAATGACTGGATCTCCAACCATAATTCATTCCTGAGTTCTTGAATATCTTTCTGTACCTCCACGAGCATGTTAATGATGTTTATTTTGAACTCCCTTTCAGGGAGAGTCATAAGGTCCATATCATTTAAATCTTTCTCAGGAGTTGTGTTCATAATTTTACTCTGGACCAGGTTCCTTTGGCATTTCTAGTGCCCAGAAGCTCTACTCTCTGGAGCTGCTCAGCCCCTGAAGCAAAGCCGGGAATTGCAGGGGAGTGGTCTTGGTGCCTGGGGGGAGGAAAGAGCTGTTTCCTGCTTCCCGACTGCTATGCCTGTCTCCACTGCCTGAACCAGTGGGCCGATTTTTTAGTTGCTGTAGAGAGATCTTCCCTCTGGCTGGCCTAACGCCAGGGTAGCGTTTCCCAGTTTTCAAGCCTGGTGTGTCTGGCCAGGAGGAAGGCACAGTAGTCTGCCTGTCATGGAAAGGGTTCTTGGAGCTGTGTAGGCAGCCAGGGAGCTGGAGCACCTGAAGATCATGAAAGCTCCCAATTTGCTGGGCAGAGTGCACCTGGACAATTTTGTCTACCTGTCCTTATTCCTGAGCAGTAAGCTCTGTGCAATCCTTGCCCCTTTAGCAGCCGTCTTGCTAAGGGCTTTCTTGTTAGGAAGTCTCTCAGACTGCCCACCTTTCTTTTGTCCCAGAGCAGCTGGATATGGATCCCTGCTTTCCACAAGCAGCTGGAATCTTAGTCTCTCCAGGAATTCTGCCTGTCTTAGTTTTCCAACCCCCTAATTACAAGCGTATCATGCAAGCACCATGAAATGTAGGTTTGTGCTCCCAGAGCAGATCTCCAGAGTTAGGTATTCAGCAGTCCCAGATCTCCACTCCCTCCCTGCTCTGTTCCTCTTCCTCCCATCGATGAGCTGGGGTGGGGGAAGGGCTTGGATCTCACAGGACCACATCTTTAGTACTTACCCTTTTCTGTGAGGTCTGCTCTTGTCTCCAAGTGTATGCATTTTGTTGCAGTCCTCTTTCCTGTTGCTCTTTCAAGAGTTGTTGTATTAGTTATATTTTCATACTATATGAGGTTTTAGGAGGAAACCTCTGTCTCACGTCTCATGCCCCATCTTTAATCCCTAGGTTGAACTTTAAAGCTGAATTTATATTTACAGGGTGTCATGTTTTTCATCTTTGGCAGCATTAACTTCAAAAACTTTACTTTTGTTTTAGTAACTGGATAAAGAGATCAAAGCATTGTTGGAATTAACTCATTTTCTACATGAATCACATGATAATACTTACATAAAAGGCATCACTTAGCTCTCTGTGAAATTCTTCTAGTAGAGTTAACAAATTAATGGCTTTGGCTTTGTTCATCATGTGTGCACAAGAACACTTGGAGTCAAAACTGTTTGTTCAAAGTGAAGAGTGATTTTTTACAGAGTGATATGTAAATGTATTATCTGCCATTGCATGTGTTAAGTCTTTGTCTTTGGGTACAGTCTTCTTAAAATTATGACTAACTTTGAAGTTGATGTAGATGCTTCTTCAGCCTTCCTGGAGTTGGTCAGTGGTACCAGAATGGCCCTGAGTTGTCAACAAAAATTTGAAAGTTACATTAACCTTCTAAAGAAATGGAATTTTATTACTTAATTTAAGTTCATTGTTGCTAAAGCTTTAGTTCAAAATGAAAAAGCCTAAAATAAATAAATAGTTGTAGATTTGCTCCATACAAAATCACTATGAACAAGAGCATTCAGACTCCAGCAGTACCACTTTGGGTTTCCTGTACATATTTCGTGTCTGTGTGACCTATAATTTCTCACTCCCTCACAGACTCTTAGCTCAAGACTTTGTACATCTCACAGGTCATAGCAGGGGCCATGGCACAACTGACTGGCTCATTCCCCAAGACACCAGAAGTATGGAACACTTTTTCCCTGACCATATGAGACCAAAAAGAGTTAGCTGTCCTTATCCATGCCCAAGCACACTTTTTGCATTTTGTTTTATCATTGAATACCCATAAAGGGCTGGGGAAAGAAAGAGGCATTAATGCTGTTTTTCTCATAGACTTAACTATCTGGTTAAATGAGAATTCTCTTCCATGTTACTAGAAAACCATGGCAGGAGGCCTAAGTACAAAGTGAAATCTTCCAAACCCATCCTGGCTTATTTTAATATATATTTTTAAGCAGAATACATATTCTTCTAAAGTGCTCATGGAACATTCTTCACAATAGGCCATATATTCAGCTATAAAACAAATCTCAATAAATCTCAAAAGCTTGAAAACACAGAGGTGTGTCCTGGGATCAGAGAAGAATGAAAACAGAAATCAGTAACAGCAACAAAAAAAGGCCATGAATCTTCTCAACTATGGATTAGGCAACGGCTTCTAGTTACGATTCTGAATGAGCAACACAAGAACGAATAGATAAATTGGACTTCATCAAAATAAATAATTTCATGCTTTAATGAACACCATCAAGAGAGTGCAAAGATGACCTACAGAATGGGAGAAAATATTTGCAAATCTTGTTATTTGATAAGGGACTTGTACCTAGAATATATAAATAACTCATACAACTCAACACTAAAAGACAATCCAACTGTTAAAATGGGCAAAACATTTGCCATTTCCCAAATTACATGTGCAAATTGCCAATAAGCCCATGCTTTAACATCATTTGCCATCAGTGAGATACCACCTCACACTCACTAAGAAGGTTATAATCAAAAAGACAATAACATTTCAATCCCTTCAGAGGATTAAAGATGGCAGCGTGAGAGGTGAGACAGAGGCTTCTTCCTAAAACCACATATAATACTAAAATAAAACTAATACAACTAATCCTGAAAGAGCAACAGGAAAGAGGACTGCACCAAACTGCATACACCTGGAGAAAAGAATAAACCTCACAGAACAGGGTAACGTACCAAAGCCATGGCCCAGTGGGACCCAAGCCCTTCCCCCACCCCAGCTTTCCTGGGCGAGGGACAGAAACAGAGCAGAGAGGGAGTGGAGGCCTGGGACTGCTGAATACCTAACTCTGGAGATCTGATCTGGGAGAACAAACCTACATTTCATTGTGCTTGCATGATACTCTCATGATTATGAGGTTGGAAAGCTAAGACAGGCAGAATTCATGAAGAGACTTAAGATTCCACTCACTTGTGAAAAGCAGGGATCCATATCCGGCTGCTCTGGGACAAAGGAAAGGCAGGCAGTCTGAAAGACTTCTTAACAGCAAGAGGGCTGCTAAAGGGCCAAGGATTGCACACAGCTTATTGCTCAGGAGAAAGGACAGGTAGACAAAATTGTCTGGGTGCACTCTGCCCAGCAGGTTGGGAACTATCACAATCTCCAGGAGCTCCACCTCCCCGGCTGGCTACACAGCTCCAAGGACCCCCTCTGTGATAAGCAGCCTACTGTGTCTTTCTCCCAACCAGCCCCACCTGGCATGCAAACCGGCAAACCCTACCTGGGTGTTAGGCCGGCCAGAGGGAAGCCCTGTCTACATCAACTACAAATGCAACCATAGAGGCTCGGCCCACTGGTTCTGACAGTGGAGACAGGCATAGCAGCTGGGAAGCAGGAAACAGCTCTTTCCTCCCCCCAGACACAAAGACCACTCCCCTATGACCCCCAACATTGCTTCAGGGGCTGAGCAGCTCCAGAGATTAGAGCTTTTCAGCACTATATGGTGCCATGTACAAATATGAAATGCCAAAGGAACCTGGTTCAAAGTAAAATTATGAATATGAATACAACCCCTGAGAAAGATTCAAATGAAATCGACCTCATGAGTCTGCCTGAAAGGGACTTCAAATTAAAATCATTAACATGCTCATGGAGGAACAGAAAAATATTCAAGAATTCAGGTAGGAATTCCAGTGAGAGATCCAATCATTATGGAACACAATATCAGAAATGAAACATACAATGAAATTTTAAAAGCAGATTAGATACAGTGGAGGAGACGATAAATGAAATAGAAATTAGAGAAGAGGAATACAAAGAAGCTAAGGCAAAGAGAGAAAAAAGGATCTCTAAGAATGAAAGAATATTGACAGAACTGTGTGACCAATCTGAATGGAACAATATTCGCATTATATGGGTACCAGAAGAAGAAGAGAGAGAAAAAGAGATAGAAAGTGTATTGGAGGAGGTAATTGCTGAAAACTTCTCCAATCTGGGGAAGGAGATAGTCTCTCAGGCCATGGAGGTGCACAGATCTCCCAACACAATGAACCCAAGGAAGACAACATCAAGATATATAGTAATTAAAATGGCAAAAATCAAGGATAAGGACAGACTATTCAAAGCAGAAAGAGAGAGAAATAAGATCACATACAGAGGAAAGCCCATCAGGCTATCATCAGACTTCTCAGCAGAAACCTTACAGGCCAGAAGGGAGTGGCATGATGTATTTAATGCAATGAAGCAGAAGGGCCTTGAACCAAGATTACTTTATCCAGCAAGATTACCATTTAAATTTGAAGGAGGAATTAAACAATTTCCAGATAAGCAAAAGCTGACAAAATTTACCTCCCACAAATCATCTCTACAGTGTATTTTGGAGGGACTGCTATAGATGGAAGTGTTCCTAAGGTTTAATAGCTGTCACCAAAGGTAATGAAACCACAGTAAAGAAAGTAGAACAGTTAATTATTAATTAACTGCCAAACTAAATCAACTATCCCCGAAGTCAATAAAGGTATAGACAAAAAGTACAGAATATGGTACCTAATATATAAAGAATGGAGGAGGAGTAAAAAGGAGGAGGAACAAAACAAAAACAGAAAAAGAACCTTTAGATTGTGTTTCTAACAGCTTATTAAGTGAGTTAAGTTAGATTCTTAGATAGTAAGGAAGTTAACCTTGAACCTTTGGTAACCACAAATCTAAAGTGTGCAATGGCAATAAATACATACCTTTTGATAATCACCCTAAATGTAAATGCTCTGAATGCACCAATCAAAAGACATAGAGTTGAAAGACCTATACCCTGAAAACTACAAGACACTCTTAAGAGAAATAAAAGAAGACACTAATAAATGGAAATTCATCCCATGCTCTTGGCTAGGAAGAATTAATATTGTCAAAATGGCCATCCTGCCTAAAGCAATCTACAGATTCAGTGCAATCCCTATCAAAATACCTACAGCATTCTTCAATGAACTAGAGCAAATAGTTCTAAAATTCATATGGAACCACAAAAGACCCCGAATAGCCAAAGCTATCCTGAGAAAGAAGAATAAAGCTGGGGGAATTGCGCTCCCTGACTTCAAACTGTACTACAAAGCCACAGTGATCAAGACAATTTGTTACTGGCACAAGAACAGACCCATAGACCAGTGGAACAGACTAGAGAGCCCACACATAAACTCAAGCACATATGGTCAATTCATATACGATAAAGGAGCCCTGGATATACAATGGGGAAATGACAGCCTCTTCAACAGCTGGTGTTGGCAAAACTGGACAGCTACATGTAAGAGAATGAAACTGGATTACTGTCTAACCCCATACACAAAAGTAAACTCTAAATGGATCAAAGACCTGAATGTAAGTCATGAAAACATAAAACTCTTAGAAAAAAACATTAGCAAAAGTCTCTTGGACATAAACATGAGCAACTTCTTCACGAATATATCTCCTCGGGAAAGGGAAACAAAAGCAAAAATGAACAAGTGGGACTATATCAAACTAAAAAGCTTCTGTACAGCAGCAAAGGACTCCATCAGTAGAACAAAAAGACATCTTACAGTGTGGGAGAATATATTCATAAATGACATATCCGATAAGGGGTTGACATCCAAATTATATAAAGAGCTCATACACCTCAACAAACAAAAAGCAAATAAGCCAATTAAAAAATGGGCAGAGGAGCTGAATAGATACTTCTCCAAAGAAGAAATGCAGATGCTTAACAGGCACATGAAAAGATGCTCCACATCACTAGTCATCAGAGAAATGCAATTAAAACCACAATGAGATATCACCTCACACCAGTTAGGATGGCCAACATCCAAAACACAAGCAACAACAAATGTTGGTGAAGATGTGGAGAAAGGGGAACCTTCTACATTGCTGGTGGGAAGGTAAATTAATTCAACCATTGTGAAAAGCAGTGTGGAGATTCCTCAAAAAACTCAAAATAGAAATACCATTTGACCCAGGAATTCCACTCCTGCGAATTTACCCTAAGAATGAGCAGCCCAGTTTGAAAGAGACACATGCACCCCTATGTTTATTGTGGCACTATTTACAATAGCCAAGAAATGGAAGCAACCTAAGTGTCCATCAGTAGATGAATGGATAAAAAAGATGTAGTACATATACACAATAGAATAATATTCAGCCATAAGAAGAAAACAAATCCCAACATTTTCAACAACATGGATAGAGCTAGAGGGTATTATGCTCAGTGAAATAAGCCAGGCAAAGAAGACAAGTACCAAGTGATTTCACTCATATGTGGAGTATAAGAACAAAGAAAAAAACTGAAGGAACAAAACAGCAGCAGACTCACAGAACCCAAGAAAGGACTAACAGTTACCAAAGGGAATGGGACTGGGGAGGATGGGTGGGAAGGGAGGGATAAGGGGGAAAAAGGGACATTATGATTAGCACATGTAATGTAGCAGGGGGGCATGGGAAACCCTGTATCTACAGAGAAGGCAAATAATGAGTCTATAGCACCTTACTACACTTATGGACAGTGACTGTAATGAGGTATGGGGGCGACTTGATAATAGGGGGTCTAGTAACCATAATATTGTTCAAGTGATTGTACATTAACGATACCAAAATAAAAAATAAATATATAAAAATATAAAAATTAATAAAAATTAAAAGAAAACAAAAAAAAGACTTAGAGTCACTGAATGGATAAAAAAACAAGACCCATCTATGTGCTGCCTACAAGAGACTCACTTTAAACCCAAAGGCGTACACAGACTAATACTGAAGGGATAGAGAAAGATATTTCATGCTACAAATACGGAGGAAAAAAGCAGGAGTTGCAGTACTTATATCAGACAAAATAGACTTCAAAAGAAAGAAAGTCATAACAGACAAAGAAGGAAATTACATAATTATAAAGGGGTCAATCCAACAAGAAGATATAACCATTATAAATATCTATGCGCCCAACACAGGAGCACCTACATATGTGAAACAAATACTAGCAGAATTAAAACGGGAAATAGAATTCAATGCATTCATTCTAGGAGACTTCAACACTCCACTCACTCCAAAGGACAGATCAACCAGACAGAAAATAAGTAAGGACACAGAGGCACTGAACAACACATGAGAACAGATGGACCTAACAGACATCTACAGACACTCCATCCAAAAGCAACAGGATACACATTCTTCTCAAGTGCACATGGAACATTTCCAAGAATAAATCATATACTAAGCCACAAAAAGAGCCTTGGTGAATTCAAAAAGACTGAACTTGTACCAATCAACTTCTCAGGTCACAAAGGTATGAAACTAGAAATAAATTACAGAAAGAAAACTAAAAATCCCACAAACACATGGAGGGTTAATAACATGCTCCTAAATAATCAATGGATCAATGACCAGGTAAAAACAGAGATGAAGCAATATATGGAGACAAATGACAATAATTCAACACCACCGCAAAAATCTGTGGGACACAGTGAAGAACAGATTAAGAGGGAAGCGTATTGCAATACAGGCCTACGTCAGGAAAAAAGAACAATCCCATATGAACAGTCTAAACTCACAGTTAACAAAACTAGAAAAAGAAGAACAAATGAGGCCCCAAGTCAGTATAAGGAGGGACATAATAAAGAATAGAGCAGAAATAAATAAAATCGAGAAGAATAAAACAATAGAAAGAATCAATGAAAGCAGGACCTGGTTCTTCAAGAAAATAAACAAAATAGATAAACCACTAGCCAGACTTATCAAGAAAAAAAGAGAGTCTACACACATAAACAGAATCAGAAATGAGAAAGGAAAAATCACTACAGATACCACAGAAACACAAATAATTATTAGAGAATACTATGAAAAACTATATACTAACAAACTAGATAACCTAGAGGAAATGGACAGCTTTCTAGAAAAATACAACCTTCCAAGGCTGATGCAGGAAGAAACAGAAAATATGAACAAATTACCAGCAACAAAATTGAATTGGTAATCAGAAAACTACCTAAGAACAAAACCCCTGGACTAGGTGGCTTTACCACTGGATTTTATCAAACATTTAGTGAAGACCTAATACCCATCCTCCATAAAGTTTTCCAAAGAGAAGAAGAAGTCAGAATACTTCCAAACTCATTCTATCAGGCCAGCATCACTCTAATACCAAAACCAGGCAAAGACACCACAAAAAAAGAAAATTACAGACAAATATCCCTGATGAACATAAATGCAAAAATACTCAACAAAATATTAGCAAACCAAATTCAAAAATATATCAAAAAGATCATCCATCATGATCAAGCAGGATTTATTCCAGGGATGCAAGGATGGTACAACATTCAAAAATCCAACACCATCCATCACATCAACAAAAAGAAGGACAAAAACCACATCATCATCTCCATTGATGCTGAAAAAGCATTTGACAAAATTCAACATTCATTCATGATAAAAACTGTCAACAAAATGGGTATAGAGGGCAAGTACCTCAACATCATAAAGGCCATATATGAAAACCACAGCCAACATTATACTTGACAGTGAGAAGTTGAAAGCTTTTCCTTTAAGATCGGGAACAAGACAAGGATGCCCACTCTCCCCACTTCTATTCAACATAGTACTGGAGGTCTTAGCCACAGCAATCAGATAGCACAAAGAAATAAAAGGCATCTAGATTGTCATGGAAGAAGTTAAACTGTTCCTGTTTGCAGATGACATGACATTGTACATAAAAAAAAAACCCTAAAGAATCCACTCCAAAACTACTAGATCTAATATCTGAATTCAGCAAAGTTGCAGGATACAAAATTAATATGCAGAAATCTGTGGCATTCCTATGTACTAACAATGAACTAGAAGAAAGAGAAATTAGGAAAACAATTCCATTCACAATTGCATCAAAAATAATAAAATACTTAGGAATAAACCTAAGCAAGGAAGTTAAAGACCTATACTCTGAAAACTACAAGACACTCATGAGAGAAATTAAAGAAGATACCAATAAATGGAAACATATCCTGTGCTCATGGACAGGAAGAATTAATATTGTAGAAATGGCCATCCTACCTAAAGCAATATACAGATTTAACACAATTCCTATCAAAATACCAACAGCATTCTTCAATGAACTAGAGAAAATCGTTCAAAAATTCATATGGAACCACAAAAGATCCCAAATAGCCAAAGCAATCCTGAGAAGAAAGAATAAAGCTGGGGGGATTACATTCCCCACCTTCAAGCTCTACTACAAAGCCACAGTAATCAAGACAGTTTGGTACATGCACAAGAACAGACCCATACACCAATGGAACAGATTAGAGAGCCCTGATATAAACCCAACCATATATAGTCAAATAATGTATGATAAAAGAGCCATAGATATACAATGGGGAAATGACAGCCTCTTCAACAACTAGTGTTGGCATATCTGGACAGCTACATGTAAAAGAATGAAACTGAATTATTGTTTAACCCCATACACAAAAGTAAACTTGAAATAGATCAAATACATGTATGCATGTCATGAAACCATAAAACTCTTTGAAGACAACATAGGCAAAAATCTCCTGAATATAAGCATGAGCAACTTCTTCCTGAACGCATCTCCTTGAGCAAGGGAAACAAAAGCAAAAATGAACACATGGGACTACATCAAACTAAAAAGCTTCTGTATGGCAAAGGATACCATCAATAGAACAAAAAGGCATCCTACAGTATCAGGGAATATATTTGTAAATGATATGTCTGACAAGGGGTTAACATCCAAAATATATAAAGAATTCACATGCCTCAACACCCAAAAAGCAAATAACCCAATTAAAAAGTGGACAGAGGATATGAAGAGACAGTTCTCCAAAGAAGAAATTAAGATGGCCAACAGATACATAAAAAGATGCTCCACATCACTAATCATCAGGAAAATGCAAATTAAAACCACAATGAGATATCACCTCACACCAGTAAGGATGGCCAGCATCGAAAAGACTAAGAACAACAAATGCTGGCAGGATAGGGAGATACACTGCTGGTGGGAATGTAAGCTAGTTCAACCACTGTGGAAAGCAATATGGAGGTTCCTCAAAAAACTCAAAATAGAAATACCATTTGACCCAGGAATCCTACTCCTTGGAATTTACCCAAAGAATACATCTTCTCATATTCAAAAAGACATATGCACCCCTATGTTTATCGCAACACTATTTACAATAGCCAAGATATGGAAGCAACCTAAGTGTCCATCAGTAGATGAATGGATAAAGAAGAGGTGGTACATATTCACAATGGAATACTATTCAGCCATAAGAAAGAAACAAATCCTACCATTTGCAACAACATGGATAGAGCTGGAGGATATTATGCTCAGTGAAATAAGCCAGGCAGAGAAAGACAAATGCCAAACGATTTCCTTCATTTGTGGAGTATAACAATGCAGCAAAATTGAAGGAACAAAATAGCAGCAGACTCACAGACTCCAAGAAGGGACTAGTGGTTACCAAAGGGGAGGGGTGTGGGAGGGCGGGTGGGGAGGGAGGGAGAAGGGGATTGAGGGGTATTATGTCTAGTACACATGGTGTGGGGGGTCATGGGGAAAGAGTGTAGCACAGAGAAGACAAACAGTGAATCTGTGGCATCTTACTACACTGATGGACACTGACTGCATTGGAGTATGGGTGTGGATTTGATAATGTGGGTAAAAGTAGTAACCACATTGTTTTTTCATGTGAAACCTTCATAAGAGTGTATATCAATAATACCTTAATAAAAAAATTTTTTAAGACAATAACAAATGTTTGTAGGATGTGGGACAGTTGGAACCATCATGTACTTCACTGCTGGAGGCCAGCAAAAGGTGCAGCTTCTCTGGGACACAATCTGGCAGTTCATGCACAGATTAATCAATAAGTTGCTTCCACCTTCAAGACGGGCAAGAAGCTCCATCCCAGACTCGGCGCCATGCCCCAAGTACTCAACTTTCCCACCACCAGCAGTGGTCCGATAAGCTGTACCGGCCCTCAGCTGGGAGGTCTACTTTAATAATTATTAGTAAAACTCCACTAAGAAAGAAAAAATCCAGGATTAATGTTAAACCAGATGCAGCAATGGGACAACAGGCATAAGGTAGGACTGCCCCCAAACAAACCAGGATGTACAGTCACCATACAAATGTATTGGTTAAGGTTCTCCAGATGTGAGCAACAAAAATGAGTTGAAATGAGAAGAGTGGAGTATAACATCCTGTCCACTGGCTCTGTGCAACAAGGTTTTCCTAAACTTTAAGAGCCTTACTTTAAAACTCTGTTTCTGGATGACTTGTATCATGCTGACAGCCAAGTAATGAAAGTTTGAAATTCACAAGAAGAGCTGGAACACAGGAAGTACAGGATATAATGATTTTGAAAGCAGGAGTTGCAGAGGTAAAGCTGAATGCATCCTCATCTGGCATTATTTAGAGTCTGGGTGTACCTTTATAATAGAGCTTTGTTTATCCCTTGCAGTGGGTCTCAGGGGGAATTGCGGGGATGTCAAAAGAGATTGTTCCTTGAACATAATAGTTGCTTAATAAATATTCATTAAATGAGAAAATAGAGACAGGCACATCAGAGCTTTGCAGACATGAAGAGTCATTCACTGGGATGCATTGCAGGTGTTGGGCGTGGGTGTAAGTGGTAATAAGATGGTGGTTTCACATGAAACACACAGGTACAGAGGCAGCTGGATGGAAAATAGGGCAATAAAAAATTTCTGATGTGATTATGCAATGAAGTTATCTAGAGCTGAGGCCTCTTTGGTCTAGAGCCAAGGAAATTTTATGTCTCCTAAACTTTTCTTATATTCCTTTTGCTTTTTTCTTTAAATTGGTGTCCATTTTGTGAACATATTTTTGACTTTTTTTAGAAATCAAGATGGAGTTGCATTTGTCAAAAAATCAAAACAGAGCTGGGTGGACATTGTAGACACAGGACCAAGCACATCTTCACTCAAATGCAAACTTGAACTTCACCTGCACGAAACCACAATGTCTCAGCAACCAATGTGATGGTATTTTGCTAATAATGACCTTTCAGTTTTTCAAAACACCAGTTGCAAACTATAACCTTGTAGTTCTAAGATTTCCTTCTGTTGATCCTTATTTTTTTTTCAGTTGAAGTATCATTGATATACAACCTAATATTGGTTTCAAGTATACAACACAGTGGTTCAACAGTTACCCATATTATTAAATTCTAGACCACTCTAATGCAGTTACTATCTATCAATGTAGAAAGATGTACAGAATCGACTATATTCTCTGTGCTGTACTACCATCCCCATGACCAACTTATATTGTGATTGAGAATTTTTGTCCTCTCACTCTCCCCCACTAGCTACCCAAGCCCCTCTCCCATGATAACCACTAGTCCCTTCTCAGTGTCTATGAGCCTACTGCTATTTTATTCCTTCTGTTTTGCTTTGTTTTTATAGTCCACAAATAAGTGAAATTATATAGTATTTGTCTTTCTCCACCTGACTTATTTCACTTAGCATAACACCCTCTAGATCCATCCATGTTGTTGCAAATGGCAGGATTTCTTTTCTTTTTATGTCTGAATAATATTCCATTGTGTCAGTCCTTATTTAATAAGTATTCTTGCCTCTTGCCAGCACCAATCATAATTTTTGACAAACAACTTACATGGTTCTCCTTAACCTATGGCTCTGGCCTTTAGAAGCCACCTCCATTTTGTGGTCTGGTGGAACACAATTCAAGCGCACCTTGAATCTATGTCTCCCAGGCTGTAAATCCTGGCTAGCCCTGAATAAAACTTTGTTGAACCTGGCTGGGATCTTTGCTTCATTTCTTGGTCTGCAGTTTAACACAGCTGAGCTCCTTTGGACCAGGCACTAGGGCCACAGAAGAAAGGAGGTAGGATCCCGGCTCTTGGAGAGCCTGTTGGATAGACTACAGCAGGCAGCTACCACCCGGGTGGTGTGAAAGGCTGGTACTGGGACACTGGGACTCAAAGAAAGGAGCCGTTGCTTGGAGGGGTGAGAGGAAAGGAAAGAATTTGGGGGAAGTTTTCTCAGAGAATGCAGCAGAGGAGCTAGGCCACGAGGTGGAGCAGAAATCTGCTGCCAAGGAAACTGTGTGTGTGTGTGTGAGTTTCTAAGCAGTGGCTGACGGGGCAGGAAGTGAGCAGTGAAACAAATGTGAAGCTGTCAAAGATCATTTTCAAGAATTTGCAATCAGGTAAAAGTCATACTGAGTCACTCCTCCAGGGACCCAAGGCTCTTCAAGCTAGTCTGCTGTTGGGGGGTCAGGAGAAAATAAGTGAGCACAGAGTCTCCCCTTGGAAAAGGGAGTAGGGAAGAGAAATTTCTACTGCTGTGTGAAAGAACAGAAAATGATGGATGACAGTGAGGAAAGGGGACATCACCTCTCAAGTTGGCCAGTGTCTGCTGAGCCCCTTGACCCGTGTACACCCCCTTCCAAGGCAGAGAGACTTCCCCTGCCAGACCATGGCCCCCACCCTTTCCTAGGTGCTTGTGGTACTTACTCCTGGCCACATCCCCATGGCACTGTGCACTGTACATCTTTCTGGGTTTTGCTGGCTGCCCTGGAGGACTGACCTGCATTTCTCAGTGTCTGTCTGGGAGTTCCTGTGGGCGATGACGGGGCAGCCTGGGACAGATGACTTACACTGGCCTCTGAAGGAGCCTCCACCTCTAGCTTCCTCTATCTCATGTTTCCTTTCAGACTACTTTTTTGTGATAGTTATCACTTCTCTTGCTCAAACTCTTCAGGCATCCATCAGCTATGACAGTATCAAAAACAGCCATTAAATAGGTAATAGAAGGATGATGCTTAATGAATGGGGAGATGATCATGACATATGGTCAAGTAAGGCGAAGATTATGTTTAGCATGAGCTGCACTGTATAAAAACATAGGCCAAAAGGACTGCAAACATAGGAATCAAGATGCTAACAGTGGTGAGACTCAGTGCTCTTTCTTTCTGTATTTTCAAGTTATCTACAATAAAAGTATCTTATTTTTGTACTTGAAAAGTCTCACAGTAATTTTTTTATTAAAGTGTCATTGATATACAATCTTATGTTGGTTTCAGATATACAACACAGTGGGTCAATACTTACCCATTTTATTCAATCCTCACCCCCTCTGGTGATGTTACTATATATCAATGTAGTAAGATGTACAGAATCATTACCTGTATTCTCCATGCTGTACTACCATCCCCATGACCAATTAATATTGTGATTGCAAATTATTGTGCCCCTTTCTCCTCTTCACCCTCCCCCACCGACCCCCAACCCCCTCACTTGAGGACCACTAGTCCCTTCTCGGTGTCCATGGGTCTACTGCAATTTTGTTCCTTCTGTTTTGCTCTGTTTTTATACTCCACAAATAAGTGAAATCACATGGTATTTGTCTTTCTTTGCCTAGCTTGTTTCACTGACCATAATACCCTCTAGATCCATCCATGTCGTTGCAAATGGGAGTACTTCTTTTTTTTCTATTGTTAGGGAAAATACTGTTACAGAAAACACTGGAAAACCTGGACTGGATCACTGATGGAAGAACCAAGGGGCACTCAGAGATCTTGGAGTGTTGAGGTTTTATTTCACACCGATGGGCTCGCAGGGGAGTGATCTACCAAGGTGTGAGCCCTGAGCACAAGCAAGCAGGGCAGTTTATATTATTTTGATATGTGGCGCTTTGGCATGCACAGGGCAAAATAGGGGCCTGGAGGAGGGGAGGAGGGAGCTGGGAGTGCTCTGCCAACGGAGGAAAAAAGCACTTTGCTGACCTTGATGGCTGTGTTGAATATTTTCCTTATCACTCCCCACTCTGATCCCCTTTAAACACCTTGTTTTAGGGGACATCATCTTTTTGGTTTATGACAGGGTCATAATGGCTTGTATTTATACTTTTAATTGCTTTGAGCTAGGACCTTTTTTCTTGTGACTTTTCCATTAAAGACCTGAGTACTTTGTGAAGAACACGAATGATTATGTTTTTATGCATTTGTCTGCATGGGCCTTGTGAGCACAGGTTGAAATGAGTCCTTCAGACCCTTGATAAGCCTGTGCTTGACAAAAAATACTCAGGTTTTTTTCTGTCCTAATTTATTTTTATGCAGCTGAGCATTACATTCAGGCTGGTTTACTTGAGTGTGAGAGGACAGGTGCTAAAGGTGTAGGGCCACTGAGGGCAGCTCCCTTGGGTGATGACCATGCACTTTATAACTTTTGTACAGTTAAACGTTATAGAGAGGTACTTTGGAAATGCAGGCTAGACTTGAGTTCAGCTAAGGGAGAGACAGGTAAGCACAGCAAAACAACTTACAATTACCCAATAGACAATAGAAAGGGCAACTTTTTGAGGAACAGTTTAGTCAGAGGGGGCAGCAGCACAGAGTTCAATGCCCAGGATGAGAGATTCAGTCCCAGCGAGGGCCACGATCCACGGCGTGCAGGTGTTCATTAGCCAGAGGGTAATCATTGGACGCGGAGGTGGAGAGGATTCTGGAGGTCTGGCTGGGCCTCCCACTGATGTATTTCTTTGTCTGGATTATGGGCCCTTTTCACTCTGGAATGATGGACCCACGGAGTGATGCCTGTAACTTTGAGGGAAGTAGGAGTGGTTAGAACAACAATGTGGGGGCCAGTCCACTGAGGTTTGAGGGGGTCCCTTTTTTAATCTTTGACCCAGACTGAGTCACTAGGCCTGGAAGGAGTGTACTGGGGTCCCTAAGGAGATCAGGGCTCTTCCTATGGTGTATGGCTGCAGCTTATTTATGGTGGCTCTTAAGGCTTGGAGCTGTTCTCTTACTCCCTTATTTCCTATCTGGTGTAGGCTCCCTGGGAGGCTTCCTAGACACGGGGTAGGGCATCCATACACTAATTCAAAAGGGGAAAAGCCTTGAGCCCCAGGTGTGCAGTGAGCATGCAGGACAGCCAGGGGCAGTTTCTTGGCAAAACTTAGCTAGGATTCCTTTGAGGGTGCAATTTTATTTGCTCCACTTTCCCTGAACTTTGCGGCCTGTATACAGTGTGGAGTTTCCATGTAATGTTGAGAGATTTAGTTAAAATCTGTACTGCATCTGCTACAAAGGCAGGTTAGTATTGCTTTTTGAGGAGGGCTTCTAGTGCAGTTTTCCTGAGGTGGGTGAGCTGATGGTATTTGCTGACGAGATGCTTTCTGGTTGCAGTTCGGACAAAGATGTGTCTGTCGGGCAGCAACTATCATTATTTTTCTCTTAGTTGGGGTGGCCCCTTCAGCCATGGCCCAGTCTTTCTCTTTTTCAGTGTGCATGGGTGGAGGGGCCTCCACTGGGGGCATTAGGGCCATAGTGAGGGAAGGAGCTTTATCTGTTTTTATTGGCCACTGTTTTAGCTGCCTTATCTGCCAGCTTGTTCCCCTGTGTTATAGGGTCGTTTTCTTTTGGTGTTCTTTGCAATGCAGAATTGCTGCTTTTTCTGGGAGCCAGACAGCCTTGAGGAGTTTTAGTATTGTCCCAGCCGAGAGTTGGAGAGGAATCTGTGTGTTTAAGAGGGACACAACAGTATGGGGGAACTTGACATTTATTTTTTTGTCCCACAGTAAGTTTATCTGCTTTTTTTAATGAATAGAACTGTGGCTGCCAGTGTCCTGAGGCAGGGTGGCCATCCTGCCTCAATTGGGTTTAGTTTTTTTTTCTGACAGGTATGCAACCAGCCACTGCCAGGGCCCAACAGTCTATGTGAGAATTTGGGGGGCTACTTTTTCTTCATGTATGAAGAGACCAAAGGGCCCCTTTAATCTGGCAGGCCCAAGGCTGGTGTCTGTTCTGAAGCAGCTTTTATTTCCAGGAAGGTGGCTTTTGCCTCTTTTGCCCAGACAGGGGGCTTTCAGTCTAGCCCCCTCCAGGAGGTTGCAGGGGGGCCTTGCCATTGCTGAGAATCTGGGAATCCAGAGTTTTGCAGAACCTGGCAGCCTCTAGGAATTCTTGCATGCACCCCCTTGTCCAGGGCTCAGGCAAGGAGTCAATGACTTTTTTCCTCTCTGGCCCTGGTGCCTTTTCTCCCTGGGTGAGGAGGAAGCCCAAGTACCGGACTCGCTGCTGGTGGATTTGTGCTATTCTTTATCCTGAGTCTGACAGGAGTTGCAGGAGGGCTTTTGTGCCTTTCGCACAATTTTCCTGGGTGTCACTGGCCAGGAGGAGGTCATCCACATACTGCAGGAGGGCGCAGCACGTGGCTTCCCTCAGAAAGCTGGCAAGGTCTGCATCCAATGCCTCTCTAAAGAGAGCAGGTGAGTTCTTGAACCCTTGCAGAAGCCCTGTCCATGTTAACTGCATCTGCCCCCATATCTGGTTCAGTACATTTGAAGGCAAACAAGAGCTGGCTTTGGGGGGCCAGCTGAAGGCAGAAAAAGGCATCTTTAAGTCTAGGCAAGTGAACCATTTGTCAGACTCCAGGATCTGGCTGAGGAGGGTATACAGGTTTGGGACCACCGGGTGTAAAGAGACAGTCACTTCGTTAATGGCTCGCAGGTCTTGAACAGGTAGGTACCCTCCTCCTGGCTTTTTGACTGGTAGAAGCGGGGTGTTCCAGGGTGACTGACACTCGGTTAGAATGCCTGCCTCTCTGAGTCTGATCAGGTGTTCCCGGATGCCTGCTCTCACCTCTTGTGAGAGGGGATACTGCTGTTGTCTTTGTGGCTGGACCCCCGGAGTTAATTCTGCAATGTCAGGCGCTCGGTTATGAGCAAGTCCAGGTGGGTTGTCTTCAGTGCATACCGAGGGGAAGGCAGCTCTGAATTCAGGTGGGCTACTTGAGAGGGTCTGGGCACAGAATAGCCTCCACTCCTCTTCCCTGGGTGTGGTTATTGCCAGTACGAGGGACCCTGGCTCTTCTTGGCCTGGGTTTAGTTTGAGGCTGGTTTGTCCAGTTGGTTCAAAAGTTATTTGGTCTCTGAGCTTTGAGAGTATCTTGGCTGAAGAGGGGAACAAGGCACTCGGGCAAGTAGAGAAACTTATGTCGGGCCTTGTGGCCTCCAAGTTCACATTGGCAGGCTTGGCAAAAGTGCTGCCGGACTGCTTATGCCCCAGTGGCTCCGAGGATAGTTGCAGTCTTTTTACTGAAGGGAGTTACAGGGAGGGTGACCACAGAGTGTCCTGCCCCTGTGTCAACCATAAAAGTCATCTGTTGTCTCCCCACTTTCATTTTGACTGTGGGCTCCTTGGGGCCAAGCGTGAGAGAGCCCAGTCCTTGTCAGTCTGAGTCTGCTCCTGCCAGACTAATGAGCCTTTCTCCGTGAGGCTCCTCCCGGCAGCAACCAGGCTTCGGGGCTTTGCCTCAGTTAGGACATTCATTCTTCTAATGCCCCTTTTCTTTACAGTAAGTACACTGGTCCCTGGCTAGGGGGGCCCTGGGCATCCCGCCTCTTGGTGGCTGGCTTCTCTCTGCTTTTTGCTCATCTCTTTCTTTTAGGGTAACTGCCAGGAGGCCGGCTTTTTTTCTTCATTTTTCTTTCAGCATCTCTGTTGGTCTGGACTTCTCTGTTTAGATATACTTTGTTGGCAATTTTAATCAGTTGAGTGGTATTTATCCTGGCAAAACCTTCAAGTTTTGGAGCTTTTGTCTGATGTCTGGGGCGGCTTGAGCTATGAGTGAGGTGCTGACCATGTGTGGGCTCCCTGGTGACTCAGCATTGAAGGGGGCGCAGATGCGATGAGCCTCACAGTCTCCCACAATAGTCCCCAGGAGGCTCTCCTGGTCGTTGAGTGACTGAAGATGCTTTGGTCGTGTTCATAGGCTTTTGGACCAGGCTTTGCTCCCCTGGAGGAGGGTGTCCTGATATCAGAGGATCTGGTGCTGTCCCTCAGGGGTGGTGAAATCCCACTCGGGGTGCTCTTCAGGGACAGAGATTTCAGCCCATGCACCCCAATCAAGGATTCCAGCTGCCTCCTCTCTTCCATTGTGAACAGGGTGTAGAGAAGCTGTTGGCAGTCTTTCCAGGTCAGCCAATGGGTTTGGAAGAGGGATTTCATGAGATCAACCAGGGCTTGTGGCCTTTCCGATGGGGTGTTGTGTTTTTAATTGAGGACCAGCCTGGCTGGATGGTCCCGTCTTTATTATGTCTTTCAGGCTCCTGCGTCTCTTCCACCGGCATCTGAAGGGCGACTGCTCCTGGCAGAGGGTGCAGTCTGTGCTGGTCCGGCGGAGAGTGGGTTCACTGGTTCTGGAGGTGGCAGGGCAGCTGATAGCGGCGGGGTGTGTAGGACCAGGGCACTGGGTGCTGATGGCCTTGGGGGTGCATAAGGTGGGGGCAATATTAGCTCTTCCTCTGGGTCACCAGCAAGAATCTGCGGAGGCTCAGGCTTCTGCTGACTCTTTGTGGGCTGCTTTGTTGAGGCAACTAAGACCCCACCCTGTCCCTGCCTGTTGCAAGCGAATTGCACCCAAGGCGGAGGAGTCTGGGCAACTCCTAACCAGGAGGTAAAGTATGGGAACTGGTCAGGATGACCTGGATCTCCAGTGATGACCCGCCAGACTCGGCGGATTGTTGGGACATCTAGGGTTCCTTCTGGAGACAACCCTACACTAAAGGGGGCAATACAGAGTCACACAGGGTTTTCAACCTGCCAGGAGTTAATTTCACTCTGTAGTTTTCAGAAAATCCTTTCCTGAAATTCTTGATCATAGTGTCAAGGACTGTGGGTTTACTGTGCCCTGACCCTATAACGTGTCCATAGATGGTGCTGCAACAACAGACAAGGGAAGGGTGCCTCCTCTAAAGAGGAGACCAGTCAGATGCTGGCCGTTCGCACTCCTCATGGAGACTTTGGTCAGCCTTGACTAAGGTGCACCCATAATCACCTATGTCGTGACGGCTGACCGTGAATGCAGATGAGAACCCACTCAGATTCCATTGCACAGGCTGTGGAATCACAGATTCAGTGCAGACTGAATGACTTCAGCTGCCCTGCACACTCACTCACACACACACAGAGCAGAGTTTAAACATTCCCCCCTGGGAATGTCTACCTGTGAGACTTCTAAGAAGTCACCAGGAGGTGATCAGGCTCCTCTGCCACCCCAATGGGTGGGACTGGCTGGGTCATATGCCCTGGGGCCTTACGGAATTCTGCATCAGAACCAGGTCCTGACCTGCCAAGCCTCCTTGAGTGTGGCAGGAACAGCGGAGTGGGGCTGGCCCAGGGCAACCGGGCGGGAGACTGCTGAAAGATCAGGCAGGGCATGCCTACTCCGTTGGGATCTCCTGTTCCATCACTGCCCCAGCATTGCCCCAAACCAGTGCCAACAATGAGACAGCGCGGTTGGGTTTCCTGGTCAGGGAACCAAATGTTACGGAAAATACTGGAAAACCTGGACTGGATCACTGACGGTAGAATCAAGCAGCACTCAGAGGTCTTGGAGTGTTGAGGTTTTATTTCACACCAGTGGGCTCAGAGGGGAGTAATCTCCCAAGGTCTGAGCCCTGAGCACAAGCAAGCGGAGCAATTTATATTATTTTGGTATGTGGCCTTTTGGCATACGCAGGACAAAAGAGGAGCCTGGAGGAGGGGAGGAGGGAGCTGGGAGTGCTTTGCCAACTGGAGGAAAAAGCGTTTTGCTGACGTTGACGGCTGTGTTGAATATTTTCCTTATCACTATGGCTAAATAATATTCCATTGTGTATATGTACCACATCTTCTTTATCCTTTTATCTACTGATGGACACTTAGGTTGCTTCCCTTTCTTGGCTATTGTAAATAGTGCTGTGATAAACATAAGGGTGCATATGTCCTTTTGAATCAGGGATTTTGTATTCTTTGGGTAAATTCCTAGGAGTGGAATTACTGGACCAAATGGTATTTCTATTTTTAGTTTTTTGAAGAACCTCCATATTGCTTTCCGCAACAGTTCCCCCAATTTACATTCCCACCAACAGTGTAGGAGGGTTCCATTTCACCACATCTTCGCCAGCATTTGTCATTTCTTGTCTTTTGGATAGTGGCCATCCTAACTGGTGTGAGGTGATATCTCATTGTGGTTTTGATTTGCATTTCCCTGGTGATTAATGATGTGGAGCAGTTTTTCATGTGCCTACTGGCCATCTGAATTTCTTCTTTAGGGAAGTGTCTGTTCAGGTCCTACACCCATATTTTTTTTGCTATTATTAATATACAATTACATAAGCAATATTATGGTTACTAGATGCGCCCTACTATCAAGTCCCCACCACATACCCCACTGCAGTCACTGTCCATCTGCGTAGTAAAATGTTATAGAATCACTACTTGTCTTCTCGGTGTTATACTGCCTTCCACATATCCCACCACCCCATCGCCACCACTGCTACATTACGTGTGCTAACTGTAATAGCCTTTTTTCCCCTTATCTCTCCCTTCCCACCCATCTTCTCTAGTACCTTTCCATTTGGTAACTGTTACTCCATTCTTGGGTTCTGTGAGTCTGCTGCTGTTTTGCTCCTTCAGTTTTTGCTTTGTTCTTATACTCCACAGATGAGTGAAATCATTTGATACTTGTCTTTCCCCACCTGGCTTATTTCACTGAGCATAATACCCTCTAGCTCCATCCATGTTGTTGCAAATGGTAGGATTTGTTTTCTTCTTATGGCTGAATAATATTCCATTGTGTATATGCATGTACCACATCTTCTTTATCCATTCATCTACTGATGGACACTTAGGTTGCTTCCATTTCTCAGCTATTGTACATAGTGCTGTGATAAACATAGGGGTGCATATGACTTTTTCAAACTGGGCTGCTGCATTCTTAGGGTAAATTCCTAGGAGTGGAATTCCTGGGTCAAATGGTATTTCTATTTTGAGTTTTTTGAGGAACCTCCATACTGCTTTCCACAATGGTTGTACTAATTTACATTCCCACCAGCAGTGTTGGAGGGTTCCCCTTTCTCCACATCCTTGCCAACATTTGTTGTTGTTTGTGTTTTGGATGGTGGCCATCCCAACTGGTGTGAGGTGATATCTCATTGTGGTTTTAATTTGCATTTCTCTGATGACTAGTGATGTGGAGCATCTTTTCATGTGCCTGTTGGCCATCTGAATTTCTTCTTTGGAGAAGTATCTGTTCAGCTCCTCTGCCCATTTTTTAATTGGCTTATTTGCTTTTTGTTTGTTAAGGTGTGTGAGCTCTTTATATATTTTGGATGTCAACCCCTTATTGGATACATGATTGATGAATATATTCTCCCATACTGTAGGATGTCTTTTTGTTCTACTGATGGTATCCTTTGCTGTACAGAAGCTTTTTAGTTTGATATAGTCCCACTTGTTCATTTTTGCTTTTGTTTCCTTTGCCTGGGGAGATATGCTCATGTTTATGTCCAAGAGACTTTTGCCTATGTTTTTTTCTAAGAGTTTTATGTTTTCATGACTTACATTCAAATCTTTGATCCATTTAGAGTTTACTTTTGTGTATGGGGTTATACAGTAATCCAGTTTCATTCTCTTGCATGTAGCTGTCCAGTTTTGCCAACACCAGCTGTTGAAGAGGCTGTCATTTCCCCATTGCATATCCATGGCTCCTTTATCATATATTAATTGACCATATATGCTTGGGTTTATATCAGGGCTCTCTATTCTGTTCCATTGGTCTCTGGGTCTGTTCTTGTGCCAGTACCAAATTGTCTTGATTACTATAGCTTTGTAGTAGAGCTTGAAGTCAGGGAGCATAATTCCCCCAGCTTTATTCTTCCTTCTCAGGGTTGCTTTGGCTATTCGGGGTCTTTTGTGGTTCCATATGAATTTTAGAACTATTTGCTCTTGTTCATTGAAGAATGCTGTTGGTATTTTGATAGGAATTGCATTGAATCTGTAGATGGCTTTAGGCAGGATGGCCATTTTGACAATATTAATTCTTCCTAGCCAAGAGCATGGGATGAATTTCCATTTATTAGTGTCCTCTTTAATTTCTCGTCTTGTAGTTTTCAGGGTATAGGTCTTTCATTTCCTTGGTTAGGTTTATTCCTAGGTATTTTGTTCTTTTGGATGTGATTGTGAATGGAATTGTTTTCCTGATTTCTCTTTCTGCTAGTTCATTAGTGTATAGGAATGCAACAGATTTCTGTGTATTAATTTTGTATCCCACAACGTTGCTGAATTCAGATATTAGATCTAATAGTTTTGGAGTGGATTCTTTAGGTTTTTTTATGTACAGTATCATGTCATCTGCAAACAGGGACAGTTTGAGTTCTTCCTTGCCAATCTGCATGTCTTTTATTTCTTTGTGTTGTCTGATTACCGTGGCTAGGACCTCCAGAACTATGTTGAATAAAAGTGGGGAGAGAGGGCATCCTTGTCTTGTTCCCGATCTTAAAGGAAAAGCTTTCAGCTTCTCTCTGTTAAGTATGATGTTGGCTGTGGGTTTGTCATATATGGCCTTTATTATGTTGAGGTACTTGCCCTCTATACCCATTTTGTTGAGAGTTTTTATCATGAATGGATGTTGAATTTTGTCAAATGCTTTTTCAGCATCTATGGAAATGATCCTGTGGTTTTTGTCCTTCTTTTTGTTGATGTAGTGGATGATGTTGATGGATTTTCGAATGTTTCACCATCCCTGCATCCCTCAAATGAATCCCACTTGATCATGATGGATGGTCTTTTTGATGTACTTCTGAATTCGGTTTGCTAATGTTTTGTTGAGTATTTCTGCATCTATGTTCATCAGGAATATTGGTCTGTAATTTTCTTTTTTTTGTGGTGTCTCCTCCACCCATTTTTTAATTGGGTTATTTGTTTTTGGGTGTTGAGGCATATGAATTCTTTATATATTTTGGGTGTTAACCCTTTATCAGATAAGTCATTTATGAATATATTCTCCCACACTGTAGGATGCCTTTTTGTTCTGTTGATGGTGTCCTTTGCTGTACAGAAGCCTTTTAGTTTGATGTAGTCCCACTTGTTCATTTTTTATTTTGTTTCCCTTGCCTGAGGAGACATGTCCAAGAAACATCAATGATTTTTTACAAGCATGGTGCATTGACAAATGTATTGAATTAGATGGTTTGACAGTGTTAGTCATGGTTCACATGGCTCTGGGCACAAATATCACAAGGCATCATTTGAATTAAAGAGATTTCTTTAATATCAAGATGTTTACCTCAGGGGGGCAGGTTAATGTTCAGAATTATGTTTTCACAAAATGTCAGATTAATGTATTTAAAGGACAAAAAAATAAATGGATTTGAGGAAGAAATGTTCCAAAGCATCAACTGATTAAGAATAACAACCACAGGCTGTATATTAAAGTTATCCACTAATCTTTCTAACCTAACCTTGACCAAGATGGAGTGTGTTTAGGAGCCTCTCAGTCTTGGGCCCTTTCTGTCTCTCTCCCTTCTTGGTGAGGCCCAAGTCCTATCCTAGATGTCCAGCTGTTTCTGCCTGGGGTTTCTCAAGTGAAGTCCTTTCTGTCTCTAATCTATGTGGTTTTGAATCCATGTGGTGGGTGACCTATTTTGTTTGGCTAACTCTCACATTCCATTTGAGGCTTTGAAACCTAAACTGAAAGGGTCAGAGGAAGAAAGTTTCCCCTGGCAAAGTGATTGTACTTTAGTCCAGAACATTTTGTGTATAATCTATTAATTTGCCTGCTCCAAGAAACTGTCTGTTCTGGGAGTTAGCCTTGCTCCATTTCCATAAGCCTTCTTGCTGGAGCACAACCAGTTCTGCCACCGATGACCTTCAGAAGAGCCTGGTCCCAGCTCATAACAGTTTCCAGAAACTGAACAGCATGAATTTTCATTAACTGCATGTAAGGATGAGTCAAAGAAGCTTGACTAGTTAAACCTTAAGGATGATGACTGGGTAGTCGATAAATTCAAGATCAGAGAATGACTGCTTGGGATGGACTTTTAAGAGAATTGTTATTTGACAAAATCAAAACTTGATGGAAACTCAGTGAACATTTTGTCTAGCCTAGATAATAAGAGCAAAGTCTTGATTTTTTTCATGTTTACATGAGATGGGGAAGGCTGGGGAGGATGAGAGTGAACTGGGAGAACATGGAGATCTGTATTTGGAACATGGGAAATGTACTTGGCAATTAGAAAAAATATTGATCATCACGATTTTAACAACATCTTGTATATACTACTTCTTAGGGAAGTAGAGTTGTCTGAACTCTGGAATAATCTCTGGAAAAGTAAACAATTTCCTGACATGAAGGCCTTGGATCATCAGCTTCCACTCGGGCTTTTGATTAGTGCTATTTGGCTAATATATTGCAGGAGTGGTGCATTACCTGCTAATAAATTCCCTTTTTTATGTCATCTCTCTGTCTTTGAAAGCCTTTCTTTTTCTGCAGCTTGGCAGAGCTCACCTCCACCTGCTAGGTGGAATGCTGCCTTGATTCATGAATCATTTAACGAAGTCAATTAGATCTTCAAATCTACAGGTCATGACATTTTTACTTAAGCCCAGTGATAATCACAGGTTATGACTTCAGGTTCACAGTTTTTGAATTGGTCATTGTCTTTGTTCATTTTCTGATATTCCAGTTTTAGGAAGACTGTTTGCTTGGCGTTAACACTGAAAGCTTTTGAGAGAATAGAATGTGCCAAGGAGATTATTGTGATCACTATAAATAGGATAATTCCAATTATTTGGAGTGCACTTTGGAGCCATGGTCTCCAACACCCAACAATCAAAATCAAGGAAGTCAAAGAAAACCCTGCTGAAGGAGTTACCTCTTTAAACTAAGTGGAATGCTCAGTGATTTTATATAACTGGATTTCAACTTCCCCTGAAGTGTAATCCAGGTACAGCAGGTGGTGTTGGCTACACCACAGTTGTCTTCCTGCTCAGCTGAAAGATAACCAGGGGCTATCCTCTTACCAAGAACAACTTTGGCTAGAGAGTCTAAGTATCTTTTGGAGCAGCTATTGTCTTAGCAATGGAATCTACAATATCTTCAAGAGTTAAGGAAAGGTTCCCAATCATATTCTCATTTACATTTACTCCTACCCAGGGAAGTAGGGCCTTGCCAAAGGAAGAAAGTCCTGAGTCATAAATGCCTCCTGGCAGATTTTTTCCTAATGATATTAATCCAGAGGACGCAACCAACAAGATGTCTCATTTCACTTGTGAAAAGTTAAGGGCACAGTTAGATAACCTAAAAGGCAATCCAGTCAAAGCCTTGGTAAAATAGCCTTGGTGATATAGCCAATATTTCCAAATGTGTCCTTTTACAAGGAGAATGGATTCTCATTGAACTTATGTAAATAACTATTTATTTTGCCATGAAGAGAATACGTAAGAGTTTTTGAATTCTGGAGGGATCAGGTACAGAGAAAAAGTAAATGTTTCATCTTTGTTCACCAAGGTGTATCTTACCAAATTTTTGATAGCTTAAGAAAACAAATAAAAAGGTTCCCTAAAATCTGGAAAAGCAAAACATAAGAGGATCAATGATGTTTTAAACAAGAAGTCATAAAAATTATAATCATCCTCCTTAGTTCATTTAGTCCTATGTTATTGATTCTTGTTCTGCTTGAATCTAGTTTTTCCAATAGTTCCAGAAATTTTTACCCAGTTTAGTTGTATGATTTAAAATCTATTAAAAATCTATGTTCTTGAGTACTTGTCAGATTCCTTTCTATGATTCACTCTGAAACACATTTGCAGAAAGCTTTTGTAAAAGCATGTCAGAAAAATAATAACTTAGTAACAAAAGATGCAAAAATGGCATGGTTTAACATCTCATTAGAGTTCATTACAATGTAATAGACAATGAAATTTGATTATTTCTTTGACATACATTTTAAGATAATAACAATTATGACTGATAACATTATACCAGGACATTCAGAATTTTAGGAATTTTATGCAATGCCCAGAATACATATTAATAACATATATACACAAAAATACTATCTAAAAAGATTTAGCATCACCTATTTGACAAGGCATCCCATGTAATTTAACATACCAAATAAGCTTATTCACTGTAACCTCTCCCTTTTTAGAAGGAAAGAGAACAAATCCTTTGAAACATTCCAGGGACTTTCTGGAATGTTTCAAAGTTAGTTTGTAGTCAAAAGACTTTGTTTTGTAATTTTATCTTGGAATGTTTGTCAAAAAGTTTAGACACTTGGTCAAATATGATCACAGGTCACTGTGAAACAACACTTAGTTATCCATTTAACCAAAATAACAATTAGTACCTTGCAGGCAAACACAGAAAGTTAAACAGTTGTAAAAAACTTCAGCTCTTCTAATATTGGTAAGATTTGATTTCTAACTAATCTAAGACCTGATAAAAACAAAAAAAACAATTTTTTTCCAGGAAGATCACATTAAAGGTAAATAAAAACCTTTGTTTACAGTTTCTTATTAAGAGCAGACCAATAATCTAAGGAGATTTTGCCTTTTTAACAGAGAGAACATTTTAATCTTAGTTTGACTCACACAGTAAAACTCCTTTTAAAAGATTCCTTTCCCACAAACCTTCTACAACTTTTCCTTTTTACATTTAGATTGTGTACTATCTTTTCCCTTTTTAAGTAATCAGCTTCACTGTCAGATAAAATCACTTTCTTTTCCCTCAACAAAAATGCACTTCCATTTCTCATACCTTCTTTTAGTGAAAGTGTATATATATCCTGCTTTTATTACACATGCAGATGTTTACCTTATAATTTCTAGTAGCTTTATCCACAGTTACTAAGAGATTTTTGGAAACTATTTTTAAAAAACATAATTTTTGCTAAAATTTCACCTAAAAACTCTTATCTAAATTACACTTATCTAAATTATTTGCTACCAATAATTATCCAGGAATACTTCATGAGACATTAGACAGCCATTTTTCTTGTTGATAAATTTTGTAACAGAGATAACATGAACTTATTTGATTAGTAAACCTAGGTGGAATAAAAGTATACTTAATATTGATAACTCTAGAGACGTGTCTATTTTTATTAAACCAACAAACTGGCTTTAGTACCAAGTGTCTGGGAAGATCACATGAACCTGAAAGCATTTGGGTTAGTTTCTATTATATTTCTGAGATTTAGAAATAGTTTATGAGTTCTTTATTTTAAGCCAATTAAATAGAGCTGTTTATAAATTAATTTTATCAATAACATGGAAGTAGAAAATGTCACACATCTATAATAGATATACATAAACATATGAACAGAGACCTTGTGGTTACTGTTTTAAAATAGCCATGAGATGGGTATGATAGTACAAAATTCACAAGTTTATAAAAGAATAGCTGGATCCAAACATTTTCTGGCAGGTGGAATAAATTGAGGTTACCCACTCAGATGGCTGACGTTTTTCAACTAATATGTGGAGAAGACATGATTTTTCATTTTTTACATGTTAAATTATCTTTTCCCCTTTTGTTCTACTTCTGATAATAACTTCTCTGTAATTATTTTCACCTCAAAGGTACAGGGGAAGAATAGAAAATCCTCTGAGGACTTTAATTTCCTAAGGCCAATACTTTATAAGCCTTTTGAGATAAATAGAGAAGGTTTTAGAATCGGTAAAAGTAGTAGGTGAACTTGAACTGTCAGTAGAGCTTCATTTCTAGTTCTCTTAATAAGTTGTAAGATAAGGACAGTTGCTTTCCATTCCTCAAATATTGGGTTGTAACTTGGATATTAAAGGCCTGACATACCCATCCACCTATGTTGGAATGTGCTTTGTTTTTTTCAAATTTTAGTTTTCCCTTGGCTGCATTAAGGGAAAATCCTTCAGAGTCTATTCAACTCTTCAGTTTCCAAATCAGACTCAGTCCTACTCCTGTGGTGAGTACCAACAATTCCAAATGTGGCATTGACAGACTGGGGAAAGGATTGGGACTTTCGACTCAAAACAGGGAACTATGGAAAGCCAATTAGATGAGGAGCTCAGTGCAAAGTGGGTGGAGCTTAGAACTCGGAGGAACATATCCACAGCCCTCAGAAACTGTGAGGTAGACAGTGAGCTCAAAGGGTTTGCTAGCACATCTGTGTTTCTCATTGTCCCTGAATGGAAGTTCACTTCAGATCCTGTAGCTGCCACCAAATTTACTATACAACAAAAATCAATTTAGTAATTTAAAAGATCAAATTGGCTTTGTTGAATGATTCAAGAATTGGGCATTATCTCATCTAGCAAATAGCTCTGTTGAGCTGCAGAAAAGGAAAGTTTTTTAAGGGTAAAGAGGGAGTGGGGAAAAAAAGAAACTATTAACAAAGAATCCATTGCTTTAGGCCTAGGGGAAACAGAGAAAGTGTATCAGTAAATTTCCCAGTACTGACCAGGAAATTCCATTTGACTATTAAAGGTTACATTCTTAGGGGAGCTGAAACTGCAGTTAGGTTAATTAGTAAGTTCTGGTTTGCTGACATGGGGTTCTTAACTGTAAGTAACTCCATTTGAACCTGTTTTTAAAAGAAGCTATTTTTAAGCCAAAGTTTCATCATACCAAGTTATTGTTGACAAATTTTTTAACAGATGGTGTGTTATCTATATTCTTAGTAAACTTAGGTAGAATAATAATTGTATATTTAATGCTGATACTTCTAAAGACATTTATATTTTAATTAAAATGAAATTTTTTAATTAGCTTTAATACCAATTTTTTTTTCCAGGTCATGTAAACTTCTGGGTTAATTTTTTGTTATATTCTGAGAATTTAAAATGTCCAATCCTTATAAGCCCCTACCTTTAACTAATTACATTTTCCCCTCTTTTTTTTTTTTGTTATTGATATACAGTCTTATTGTAGTTTCAAGAATACAAGACAGTGGTTGTATAAATGGTTCAACAATTACCCATATTATTAAAACCTCACACCCCCCCCCCAAGCACAGCTACTATCTGTCAACATAGGAAGATGTTACAAAATCATTTGCTGTATTCTACATGCTGTACTACTATCCCTGTGACCTACCTACATTACAATTAAGAATTTTTGTGCCCCTTTATACCCCTCTCCCTCCTTACCCACCCACCCCAACCACTACCCCATGGTAACCACCAGTCCCTTCTCAGTGTCTATGAATCTACTGCTGTTATGTTCATTCTGCTTTGCTTTGTTTTTATATTCTACAAATAAGTGAAATTGTATACTATTTGTCTTTCTCTGCCTGACTTATTTTACTGAGCATAATACTCTCTAGAACAATCCATGTTGTTGCAAATGGCAGGATTTCTTTTTCTTTTTATGGCTGGATAATATTCCATTGTGTATATGTACCACACCTTCTTTATCCATTCATCTAATGATGGACACTTAGGTTGCTTCCATATCTTGGCTATTGTAAATAATGCAGCAATAAACATAGGGGTACATGTATCCTTTCTGATCAGGGATTTTGGGTTTTTTTGTGATAAATTCCTAGAAGAGGAATTGCTAGGTCAAATGGTATTTCTATTTTTAGTTTTCTGAGGAACCTCCATACTGCTTTTCACAGTAGCTTCAACAACTGACATTCCCACCAACAGTGTAGGAGAGTCCTCTTTCTCTGCACCCTTGCCAACACCTGTTATGTCTTGTCTTTTGTATATTGGACATTCTGACAGGTATGAGGTGATATCTCATTGTGGTTTTAATTTGCATTTCCCTGATTATTAGTGATGTGGAGCATCTTATCATATGCCTGTTGGCCTTTGGTATTTCTTCTTTGTAGAAATGTCTGTTCTGGTCCTCCATCCATTTTTCAATTGGGTTATTTAGTTTTTTGGTGTTGAGATATATAAGCTCTTTATATATTTTGGATGTTAAGCCCATATTGAATAAATCATTTACACATATATTCTCCCTACTGTAGGTTGCCTTTTTGTCCTGCTGATGGTGTCCTTTGCTGTACAGAAGCTTTTTAGTTTGATGTAGTCCAACTTGTTCACTTTTTATTTTGTTTTCCTTGCCCAAGGAGATGTGTCCAGGAAGAAATTGGTCATATTTATGTTCAAGAGATTTTTGCCTGTTTTATTCTACGAGTTCTATGGTTTCATTTCTTAAATTCAGATCTTTGATCCATTTTGAATTTTTGAATTTTGTGTGTGGAGTTAGGCAGTAATCTAGTTTCATTCTCTTGCATATAGCTGTCAAGTTTTGCCAACACAAGTTGTTGAAGAAGCTATCTTTTCCAGCATTGTATATTCATGGTTCCTTTATCATTTATTAGTTGACCATATATGCATGGGTTTATATCTGGGCTCTCTATTCTGTTCCATTGATCTATGGGTCTGTTCTTGTGCCAGTACCATACTGTTTTGATTACTGTAGCTTTGTAGTATAGCTTGAGGACGGGGAGCATAATCCCCCCAGCTTTGTTCTTCTTTCTCAGGATTCCTTTGGCTATTCGGGGTCTCTTGTGGTTCCATATGAGTTTTAGAACCATTTGTTTTAGTTCATTGAAAAAATGCCATTGGTATTTTAATAGGGATTGCATTGTACCTGTAAATTGCTTTGGGCAGGATGGCCATTTGACAATATTAATTCTTATCCATGAGCATGGGATAGATTTCCACTTGTCTGTGCCTTCTTTAATTTCTTTCATGAGTGCCTTATAGTTTTACTTGATTAGGTTTATTCCTAGGTATTTTATTCTTTTTGATGAAATCTTGTAAATGGAATTGTTTTCCTGATTTCTCTTTCTGCTATTTCATTGTTAGTAATATAGGAATGCAACAGATTTCTGTGCATTAATTTTGTATTCTGCAATTTTGCTGAATTCAGTTATTAGTTCTAAGAGTTTTTTGTGGAGTCTTTAGGGTTTTCTATGTAAAATATCATGTTATTTGCCAATTGTGACAGTTTAACTTCTTCCTTACAAATTTGGGTGCTTTTTATCTCTTTGTGTTATCTGATTGCCATGGCTAGGACCTCCCATACTGTGTTGAATAAAAGTGGTGAGAGTGCAGACCAGTGGAACAGAATAGAAAATACAAACATTAACCCAAACATATACAGTCAATTAATATTTGATAAAGGAGCCTTGGATATACAATGGGGAGATGACAGCCTCTTCAGCAGCTGGTGTTGGGAAAACTGGACAGCTACATGTAAGAGAATGAAACTGGACTACTGTCTAGCCCCATACACAAAGGTAAACTCAAGGTGGATCAAAGACCTGAATGTAAGTCATGAAACCATAAAACTCTTAGAAAAAAACATAGGCAAAAATCTCTTGGACATAAACATGAGCAACTTCTTCATGAACATACCTCCCTGGGCAAGGGAAACAAAAGCAAAAATGAACAAGTGGGACTATATGAAGCTGAAAAGCTTCTGTACAGCAAAGGACACCATCAGTAGAACAAAAAGACATCCTACAGTATGGGAGAATATATTCATAAATAACGTATGTGATAAAGGGTTGCCATCCAAAATATATAAAGAACTCACGCACCTTAACAAACAAAAAGCAAATAATCCAATTAAGAAATGGGCAGAGGACATGAATAGACACTTCTCTAAAGAAGAAATTCAGATGGCCAACAGGCACATGAAAAGATGCTCCACATCGCTAATCATCAGAGAAATGCAGATTAAAACCACAATGAGATATCACCTCACAACAGTGAGGATGGCCAACATCCAAAACACAAACAACAACAAATGTTGGCGAGGATGTGGAGAAAAGGGAACCCTCCTACACTGCTGGTGGGAATGGAAATTAGTTCAACCATTGTGGAAAGCACTATGGAGGTTCCTCAAAAAACTCAAAATAGAAATACCATTTGACCCAGGAATTTCACTCCTAGGAATTTACCCTAAGAATGCAGCAGCCCAATTTGAAAAAGACAGATGCACCCCTGTGTTTATTGCAGCACTATTTACAATAGCCAAGAAATGGAAGCAACCTAAGTGTCCATTATTAGATAAATGGATAAAGAAGAGGTGGTACATATACACAATGGAATATTATTCAGCCATAAGAAGAAAACAAATCCTACCACTTGCAACCACATGGATGGAGCTAGAGGGTATTATGCTCAGTGAAATAAGCCAAGCTGAAAAAGACAAGTATCAAATGATTTCACTCATATGTGGAGTATAAGAACAAAAAAAAAAGTACTGAAGGAACAAAACAGCAGCAGACTCACAGAACCCAAGAACGGACTAATAGTTACCAAAGGGAAAGGGACTGGGGAAAATGGGTGGGAAGGGAGGGATAAGAGGGAAAAAGGGGCATTACAATTAGCAGGCGTAATGTTGGGGGGGGCACGGGGAGGGCTGTACAACTCAGAGAACACAAGTAGTGATTCTATAGCATCTCACTACGCTGATGGACAGTGACTGTAATGGGGTTGGTGGGGGGGACCTGATGAAGGGGTAGTTTAATAACCATAATATTGCACATGTAACTGTAGATTAATGATACCAAAATAAATTATAAAAAATAAATAAATAAAATAATACTACAAAAACTTAAAAAGAAAAAGTGGTGAGAGTGGGCATCCTTGTTCCTGATCTTAGAGGAAAAGCTTTCAGCTTTCACCATTAAGTATGATGTTAGCTGTGGGCTTGTCAAATATGGCCTTTTTTATATTGAGGTACGTACCCTCTATGCCCATTTTGTTGAGGGTTTTTATCATGAATGGATGTTGAATTTTATCAAATGTTTTTTCAGCATCTATTGAGATGATCATGTGTTTTTTATCCTTCTCTTTGTTAATGTGATGTATGATATTGATTGATTTACAAAAATTATACCATCCTTGCATCCCTGGAATAAATCCCACTTGGTCATGATGGATGATCTTTTTGATGTATTTTTGATTTCTGTTTGCCAATATTTTATTAAGGATTTTTGCATCTATATTCATCAGGGATATTGGTCTATAATTTTCTTTTTTTTGTAGTGTCTTTGTCTGGTTTAAGTATTAGAGTGATCCTGGCCTCATTGAATAAGTTTGGAAGTATTCCCTCCTCTTCTACTTTTTGGAATACTTTAGGAAGGTTGTGTATTGACTCTTCTTTAGCAGCATTCACCTGTAAAGTCATCTGGTTATGGACATTTGTTTGGGATTTTTTGCTCACCAATTCAATTTAATTGATGATAATTGGTCTGTTCAGATTTCTTGTTTCTTCCCAGGTTGTATTTTTCTAGGAAGTTTTCCAATTTATTGGCATATAATTTTTCATAGTATTCTCTAATAATTCTTTGTATTTCTGTGGTATACATTATGATTATTCCCTCTTCATTTCTATTTTCATTTATGTGTGAACTCTCTCCTTTTTTTTTTTTTGATAAGTCTGGCTAGGGGGTTATTTATCTTATTTATTTTCTCAAAAAAACAGCTCTTAATTCCATTACTTTTTTCTATTGTTTTATTCTTCTTTACATTATTTATTTCTGCCCTGATCTTTATTTTGTCCCTCCTTCTATTAACTTCGGTTTTCATTTGGTCTTCTTTCTCTAGTTTCTTTTTGTGAGTTACACTGTGTATTTGGAATTGTTCATTTCCTGAGGTAAGCCTGTATTGCTATGTACTTTCCTTTTAAAATGGCCTTTGTGGCATCCCACAAATATTAGACTGTTGTGTTTTTATTTTCATTTGTCTCCATGTATTGCTTGATTTCTGTTTCAGTTTGGTCATTGATCCACTGATTATTGAGAAGTATGTTGTTTAGCCTCCACGTGTTTGTAGGCTTTTTTGTTTTCTTTGTGTAATTTATTTCTAGTTTCATACTATTGTCGTCTGAGAAGTTGCTTGATGCAATTTCAATCTTTCTGAATTTATTGAGGCTCTTTCTGTGGCCTAGTATGTGATCTGTTCTGGAGAACATTCCAAGTACAACTGAGAAAAAATGTGTATCCTGCTGCTTTTGGGTGGAGTGTTCTGTAGCTGTCTGTTAAGTCCATCTGATCTGATGTACTGTTCAGTGCTTCTGTTTCCTTATTTATTTTCTGTCTGGTTGATCCGTCTTTGATGTGAGTCGTGTGTTAAAGTCTCCTACAATGAATGTGTTGTAATCTAGTTCCCCCTTTAATTCTGTTAGTATTTGTTTTTCATATTTATGTGTACCTATGTTGGGTGTGTAGATATTTATAATGGTTATATCCTCTTGCTGGACTGACCCCTTTATCATTATGTAATGTCTTTCTTTGTCTCTTATTACTTCCTTTGTTTTGAAATCTATTTTGTCTGATATAAGTACTGCTACTCCTGCTTTTTTCTCCCTTTTATTTGTGTGAAACATCTTCCATCCTTCACTTTTAGCCTGTGTATGTCATTGGGTCTAAAATGAGTCTCCTGAAGGCAGCATATAGATAGATTTTGTTTCTTTATCCACTCTGCCACTCAATGTCTTTTGATTGGTTCATACACTCCATTTACATTTAAGGCAATTATTGATATATATGTACTTACTGCCATTTTATTAATTATTTTCTGGTTGTTTTTATAGCTCTTTTTGTTCCTTTCTTCCTCTCTTATACTCTTCTCTTTTTATTTGATGGTTTACTTTAATGTTGAACCAATCACATTTTAATAATCATGCATCCAAGACACACATAAACATATAGATACAGGTAGAATCTTTAGAAGACACTGTAAGGGGTTTTTTCGCCTAAACTTTAAATGAATGTTTCCCTCTTTTTGTTCCTCTTTTGAGAGAATTGCTCCCCTAAAGTTTGTATATAAAGAGATTACCTAATCAGGACAACATTTTTTACCTCAAAGGGACAGGTACAAATTTCTGATGTCTTTATAGGAGAGTCTCCAGATGTCAGCTTTCAATTCAGCCAATTTTCTAATCACAGAATTATTAAATTTTCCAAATATCTTATCAGGCTTCATCCAGGACAAATAGTAAATATTTCTTGCACTATTGAATACTGTCACTAATTTTTAATTCTAGTTCCGCCACACACACCTTGGCTTACTTAATAGAATAGCAGTTTTTCATGAAATCTTTCAGAATCTCATCAACTCCAAGAGCAGCCCACATGGGCCTCTCCTTTGAAGGTAGATAGTGGGACATCTGTAAGGTCATTAATTTAGCAGTCTTTCTTTTCAGGCTTTTTCTTTTAGGTAGCTCTTAGATTTTTAAGTTCTCATTATCATTTTGCAAAGAAACATTTAATGTAGCTATTCTGGAATTTTGAATATTCTATTTTTATTTATTTATTATTTATTTTATTATGCTTTTTAATTAAGGTACATACAACAAAATGCACAAACCATAGTGTACAACTCAGTTAATTTTTACATTTGTATACACTCACCCATCCCCTTAATCCCTCCTCTATGGCAACCACCAGTCCGTTTTTTTTTTTTACATTCTGCTTTTTTTTATTATCATTAATTTACAATTACATGTGCAATATTACGATTATTAAACTACCCCTTCATCAGGTCCCCCCCACCAACGCCATTACAGTCACTGTCCATCAGCGCAGCGAGATGCCACAGAATCACTACTTGTCCTCTCTGAGTTGCACTGCCCCCCCCTTACCCCCCCAACATTACATCTGCCAATCGTAATGCCCCTTTTTCCCTCTTATCCCTCCCTTCCCGCCCATTTTCCCCAGTCCCTTTCCCTTTGGTAACTATTAGTCCGTTCTTGGGTTCTGTGAGTCTGCTGCTGTTTTGTTCCTTCAGTATTTTTTCTTTGTTCTTATACTCCACATATGAGTGAAATCATTTGATACTTGTCTTTTTCGGCTTGGCTTATTTCACTGAGCATAATACCCTCTAGCTCCATCCATGTTGTTGCAAATGGTAGGATTTGTTTTCTTCTTATGGCTGAATAATATTCCATTGTGTATATGTACCACCTCTTCTTTATCCATTCATCTACTGATGGACACTTAGGTTGCTTCCATTTCTTGGCTATTGTAAATAGTGCTGCAATAAACATAGGGGTGCATCTGTCCTTTTCAAATTGGGCTGCTGCATTCTTAGGGTAAATTCCTAGGAGTGGAATTCCTGGGTCAAATGGTATTTCTATTTTGAGTTTTTTGAGGAACCTCCATACTGCTTTCCACAATGGTTGAACTAATTTGCAGTCCCACCAGCAGTGTAGGAGGGTTCCCTTTTCTCCACATCCTCGCCAATATTTGTTGTTGTTTGTGTTTTGGATGTTGGCCATCCTCACTGTTGTGAGGTGATATCTCATTGTGGTTTTAATCTGCATTTCTCTGATGATTAGCGATGTGGAGCATCTTTTCATGTGCCTGTTGGCCATCTGAATTTCTTCTTTGGAGAAGTGTCTATTCATGTCCTCTGCCCATTTCTTAATTGGATTATTTGCTTTTTGTTTGTTAAGGTGTGTGAGTACCTTATACATTTTGGATGTCAACCCTTTATCAGATACGTTATTTATGAATATATTCTCCCATACTGTAGGATATCTTTTTGTTCTACTGATGGTGCCCGTTGCTGTACAGAAGCATTTCAGCTTCATATAGTCCCACTTGTTCATTTTTGCTTTTGTTTCTCTTGCCCGGGGAGGTATGTTCATGAAGAAGGCGCTCATGTTTATGTCCAAGAGATTTTTGCCTATGTTTTTTTCTAAGAGTTTTATGGTTTCATGACTTACATTCAAGTCTTTGATCCACCTTGAGTTTACCTTTGTGTATGGGGCTAGACAGTAGTCCAGTTTCATTCTCTTACATGTAGCTGTCCAGTTTTTCCAACACCAGCTGCTGAAGAGGCTGTCATCTCCCCATTGTATATCCAAGGCACTTTTATCAAATATTAATTGACTGTATATGTTTGGGTTAATGTTTGTATTTTCTATTCTGTTCCACTGGTCTGTGGGTCTGTTTTTGTGCCAATACCAAATTGTCTTGATTACTGTGGCTTTGTAGTAGAGCTTGAAGTCAGGGAGTGTAATTCCCCCTGTTTTATTCCTCCTTCTCAGGATTGCTTTGGCTATTCGGGGTCTTTGTGGTTCCATATGAATTTTAGAATTATTTGTTCCAGTTCATTGAAGAAAGCTGTTGGTAGTTTGATAGGGATTGCATTGAATCTGTAGATTGCTTTAGGTAGTATAGCCATTTTGACAACATTTATTCTTCCTAGCCAAGAGCATGGGATGCATTTCCATTTGTTAGTGTCCTCTTTAATTTCTCTTAGGAGTGTCTTGTAGTTTTCAGAGTACAGGTCTTTCACTTCCTTCGTTAGGTTTATTCCTAGGTATTTTATTCTTTTTGATGCAATTGTGAATGGAATTGTTTTTCTGATTTCTCTTTCTGTTAGTTCATCATTAGTGTATAAGAAAGCAACAGATTTCTGTGTGTTAATTTTGTATCCTGCAACTTTGCTGAATTCAGATATTAGTTCTAGTAGTTTTGGAATGGAATCTTTAGGGTTTTTTATGTACAGTATCATGTCATCTGCAAATAGTGACAATTTGACTTCTTTACCAATCTGGATGCCTTGTATGTCTTTGTTTTGTCTGATTGCTGTGGCTAGGACCTCCAGTACTATGTTGAATAACAGTGGAGAGAGTGGGCATCCTTGTCTTGTTCCTGATCTTAGATGAAAAGCTTTCAGCGTCTCGCCGTTAAGTATGATGTTAGCTGTGGGTTTGTCATATATAGCCTTTATGATGTTGAGGTACTTGCCCTCTATACCCATTTTGTTGAGAGTTTTAATCAGGAATGGATGCTGAATTTTGTCAAATGCTTTTTCAGCATCTATGGAGATGATCATGTGGTTTTGTTCTTCTTTTTGTTGATGTGGTGGATGATGTTGATGGATTTTCGAATGTTGTACCATCCTTGCATCCCTAGGATGAATCCCACTTGATCATGGTGTATGATCCTCTTGATGTATTTTTGAATTTGATTTGCTAATATTTTGTTGAGTATTTTTGCATCTACGTTCATCAGGGATATTGGTCTGTAATTTTCTTTTTGGTGAGGTCTTTGCCCGGTTTTGGTATTAGAGTGATGCTGGCTTCATAGAATGAGTTTGGAAGTATTCCCTCCTCTTCTATTTTTTGGAAAACTTTAAGGAGAATCGGTGTTATTTCTTCTCTATACGTCTGGTAGAATTCAGAGGTGAATCCATCAGGCCCAGGGGTTTTGTTCTTGGGTAGTTTTTTGATTACCAATTCGATTTCGTCACTGGTGATTGGTCTGTTTAGTTTTTCTGTTTCTTGCTTGGTCAGTCTTGGAAGGTTGTATTTTTCTAAGAAGTTGTCCATTTCTTCTTTGTTTTCCAGCTTGTTAGCATATAGATTCTCATAATATTCTCTTATGATTCTTTGTATTTCTGTGGGGTCCGTCGTGATTTTTCCTTTCTCATTTCTGATTGTGTTTATGTGTGTAGATTCTCTTTTTCTCTTAATGAGTCTGGCTAGGGGTTTATCTATTTTGTTTATTTTTTCAAAGAACCAGCTCTTGGTTTCATTGATTTTTTCTATTGTTTTATTGTTCTCAAATTTATTTATGTCTTCTGTGATCTTTATTATGTCCCTCCTTCTGGTGACTTTGGGCCTCATTTGTTCTTCTTTTTCCAATTTCAGTAATTGTGTCTTTAGACTATTCATTTGGGAATGTTCTTCCTTCTTTAAATAGGCCTGGATTGCAATATACTTTCCTCTTCGAACTGCCTTTGCTGCATCCCACAGAAGTTGTGGCTTTGTGTTGTTGTTGTCATTAGTCTCCATATATTCTTTGATTTCTATTTTGATTTGGTCGTTAACCCATTGATTAATTAGGAGAGTGTTGTTAAGTCTCCATGTATTTGTGAGCCTTTCTGATTTCTTTCTAAAATTTATTTCTAGTTTTATACCTTGGTGATCTGAGAAGTTGGTTGGTAGGATTTCGATATTTTTGAAATTACTGATGCTCTTTTTGTGGCCTAGTATGTGGTCTATTCTGGAAAATGTTCCATGTGCACTTGAGAAGAATGTGTATCCTGTTGCTTTTGGGTGTAGAGTTCTGTAGATGTCTGTTAGGTCCATCTGTTCTGGTGTGTTGTTCAGTGCCTCTGTGTCTTTACTTATTTTCTGTCTGGTTGATCTGTCCTCTGGTGTGAGTGGTGTGTTGAAGTCTCCTAAGATGAATGCATTGCTGTCTATTTCCTCCTTTAATTCTGTTAGTATTTGTCTCACATATGCTGGCGCTCCTGTGTTGGGTGCATATATATTTATAATGGTTATATCTTCTTGTTGGACTGACCCCTTTATCATTATGTAATGTCCTTCTTTATCTTTTGCTACTTTCTTCGTTTTGAAGTCTATTTTGTCTGATACAAGTACTGCAACACCTGCTTTTTTCTCTTTGTTGTTTGCATGAAATATCTTTTTCCATCCCTTCACTTTTAGTCTGTGTATATCTTTGGATTTGAGGTGAGTTTCTTGTAGGCAACATATAGATGGGTCTTGCTTTTTTATCCATTCTGTTACTCTGTGTCTTTTGATTGGTGCATTCAGTCCATTTACATTTAGGGTGATTATTGATAGGTATGTACTTATTGCCATTGCTGGCTTTAGATTCGTGGTTACCAAGGGTTCAAGGGTTGCTTCTTTACTATCTAACAATCTAACTTAACTTTCTTGTTGAGTTATTGTAAACACAGTCTGATGTTCCTTTATTTCTCTCCCTTCTTATTCCTCCTCCTCCATTCTTTCTATAATAGGTGTTTTATTCTTTGCCTTTAGTTGGTATTTGGATGGTCTGCTTTCTTTGCTATGATTTTTTTTTTCTCTGGTGACATCTTTTTAGCCTTAGGTGTGCTTCCCTCTAGAGCAGTCCATTTAAGATATCCTGTAGTGGTGGTTTATGAGTGGCAAACTCTCTTAACTTTCGTTTATCTGGAAATTGTTTAATCCCTCCATCATATTTAAATGATAATGATGCTGGATACAATATTCTTGGTTCGAGGCCCTTCTGTTTCATAACGTTAAATATATCATGCCATTCTCTTCTGGCCTGTAAGGTTTCTGTTGAGAAGTCTGATGATAGTCTGATGGGTTTTCCTTTGTAGGTGATCTTTTTTCTCTCTCTAGCTGCCTTTAATACCCTGTCTTTATCTTTGATCTTTGCCATCTTAATTATTATGTGTCTTGTGTTGTCTTCCTTGGGTCCCTTGTGTTGGGAGATCTATGAGCTTCGGTGGACTGCGAGACTACTTCCTTCCCCAGCGAGGGAAAGTTTTCAGCAATTATTTCTTCAAAGATACTTTCTATCCCTTTTTCTCTCTCTTCTTCCTCTGGTACTCCTATAATGCGAATATTGTTCCGTTTGGATTGGTCACACAGTTCTCTTAATATTCTTTCATTCCTAGAAATCCTTTTATCTCTCTCTGCCTCAGCTGCTCTGTACTCCTGTTCTCTGTTTTCTATTCCATTAACAGTCTCTCGCATCTCATCCATTCTGCTGTTAAGCCCGTCGATCGCTTGTCTGATTTCTGTATTGTCTTTCCTCAGTTCCCTCACTTCCTCCCTCAGCTCTTGCACATTTCTCTGTACGTCCATCAGCATGGTTATGACTTTTATTCTGAATTCTTTTTCAGGGAGGCTGTGCATTTCCATCCCTTCAGACTCCCTCTCTGGGGTTGTCTGGTTGATTTTGGTCTGAACCATATTCCTCTGTCTTTTCATGGCTGTATAATTTGGTCACTGATAGTTGCCACGTATGTCAGCTGGGCACTTTAAGACTTTAAAAAGAGAAGAAAAAAAAAGATAAAAAAGAAAAAAAGAAAGAAAGAAAAGAAAAAACAAAAACAAAAACAAAAGAAAAAACAAAACAAAACAAAAAAATGCCCACCGGACGTAGATTCTGTGGGAATGCTCTAGGTGGCGCTATTGCCCCACTATTCCACAGCTGTGACTGTACTGCTCCCCCGCAGGGCCCTTTATCGCTCTGGCAGGGGTGGGAACGAATAGGAGGCTGTTGATCTCAGTGAGAAGTGTTAAGTATGGCTACGCTTCCTCAGTCGCCAGCTAAGGCGTCTGAAACTCCCCAGGACTCCCAGCCTGCTGGGCTGAGTGTGCTGGGGCGATCCGGCTCCTCTGCTGGGCTCCTGTCTCTTTAAGACCACTGAAGAAAGCGCTCACTTTTTTTTTTTCCTTCCCGGGACCCGGCTGCAAGCACCCTGGCGCGTTCCCCGCTCAGATCCTGCCCCTCTGTCTCTCCAATCTCCGCTGCACTGCGCCATGTGGGTCAGCGCTCCCCGCGCAGATCACCGGGGCTGGCTACTTCGCGGGGTGTGCTTCCACTCCCTCCCGGCTCTGGATCCTCTCCTCCCGCCGGTGCGCTGGGGTGGGGGAGGGCTCGGGTCCCGCCGGGTCGCGGCTCCGTATCTTACCCGCCTCTTGGGGTGCCGAGTGCTCTCGGGTGTAGCTGCATGCTGTGCGCTTTCCTGTGTATTCTCGTCTTTCTTTTAGGAATAGATGTATTTTCTGTGTTTTCGTAGATAAATTTAGTGTTGGGAGGAGATTTCTGCCGCCCTGCTCACACCGCCATCTTCCCGGAAGTGACCAGTCTGTTCTTTATATTTATGAATCCATTTCTCTTTTATTTGTTTGTTTTTATTTTTAGATTCCACATATAAGTGAAATCATATGATATGTGTCTTTCTCTGACTTATTTCACTTAGCATAATACCCTTTAGGTCCATCCATGTTGCTGCAAATGGCAGATTTTATTCTTTTTTATGACTAATATTTCCTTGTGTATATGTACCACATCTTCTTTATCCATTTATCTATTGATGGACACTTTGGTTGCCTCC
>JAVSCE010002100.1:0-20348 GCA_032199065.1 Smutsia gigantea
CAAATTTCTTGCTTTTCTCCCATTTCCTGCATGATTTACAGACAATATAGGGTATGAATTTTTAACTTTAACTTAAGGAACATGTTAACTTTAATTTTTTAACTTTAGCCTAAGCATCACCTCTCTGGTCCTTTGAAGATATGAACTCTGGGATGGTGTGATAATGACAACCATTGGTATTTATTGAGCATTGTCTTAATCAGTTCCAGCCGCTATAACTGACGTCCCATAGACCAGGTGGTTAAATAACAAACATTTATTCTCAGGGTTCTAGAGGCTTGAAGTCCAAAATCAGATGCAGGTGATCTGTGTCTGGTGAGGCCCCTCTTCGTGGTTTGCAGTTGGCCACCTTCCTGCCCTCACCAAGCAGAGAGAGAGAACGAAATCTCATCTCTTTGTATAAGGGACTTATCCCAGTCATCAGGGCTCCATCCTCATGACCTCCTCACTTACCAAAGACCCACCTTAGGGACCAGGCTTCAATATATGAATTGGAAGAGACATAAACATTCCACCCATACCAATCATTTACTATGGCTTGAATCATTTCAAGGTGTCCATGTGTATTACATGTTTTGATTCCTAAGGAATGCTGTGAATGGGAGGTACTATTTTCCACAAATTAGTGGTGAGGAAACAGGCTTCAGAAGGTTTGATAACTTGCCCAAGGTCACAGCTGCTAAGTAGCAGACTGGGCAGCCCCACCAGGTTACTTCTTCCCCAACATTACCTTGAGGGGATCCACAGCATACAATCGTCTGACGCTGGTGCGACCCCCAGTGTCCCTGCAGTTTGCACAGTCATTTTCTATTTCCTCATCAGGATACCCACAGGAGGAGGCAAGCTGTGTGTCATTTTTAGCAATTTGTCAGTTCTGCTTCTCCTGAGAGAAGGCTGCCGCAGGTTGGGGAAGGAAGGAGGGGGATGTAGAAAGGGACTGAGAAGAAAGTGAGCTGAAGGGAAGGTCACAAAACCGAGTGGACTCACAGACACAGAGAACAGACTCAAGGTTCCCAGAGGCAGGAATGGTGAAGGCAAAATGGGAAAGGGAATCAAAATGTACAAATTTCCAGCTGTAAAATAAGTAAGTCCTTGGGATGTAATATACAACATGGTGACTGTAGATAATAATTCTGTATCATATATTTGACAGTTGCTAAGAGAGTGGGTCTTCAAACTTCTCATTGCAAGACAAAAAAATTGTCACCATGTGGTGATGGATGTTAATTAGACTCATTGTGGTGACCATCTCACAATATATACAAATATCAAATCCATGTGTTGTACACCTGAAACTAATATGTTATATGTCAATTATATCTTAATTTTTTAAAGTAGAACTGGATCTTCACTCTTGTCCCACAACCGGCCCTGCCCACACGAGGCACTGGAGTTATGTTTGGGTAGTGAGTTCGCCAGGACAGCGTCCCACTTCGAGGAGGAAAAAATCCAAATGGCCCATGTTCTCTGTAAAATGAAAAAGGTACTACAGAAGCAAGGAAAATACTTCCACTGAGATTTATAACAAATTAAGCATTGTGGGAAGCAGAGTAAGAGAGTGCAGAGGTAAGGGTCTCACTGGACTTCCCGGAATGCAAAGAAGAAAGTCCTTTCCCAGTTCAGGCTCAATCATAGGTTTCAAGTTGTTTTAGGGATATTTGCAATTCTGAGATACAAATATCAAGGGCAGTAAAGGAAGACACGGACTATTTAAGATGGTGTCCGTGGATTGGCGACTCTTGCTATTCCTGAGACTACTTAGACTGCACACCCACCGTCTGACAGGCACATTGTCTGTAATCACGTCTGTTTCTCACAATAGCTCCTTTGCAGTGAGATTATCAGTTTCATTTTCAGATTTGGTTGCTGAGACTCAGAAAGGCTAACATTCAGCTAGAAGTTTGCACATAAGAGCTCAAAACCAGGTTTGTCCTGTCCAAAGGCTGGGCCAGATCACCAGGAGGCTTCCACATCAGTCCTACCTTATCCATACATCAAAGAGAAAGAAGAGGCTGGGCTGGCAAGCCTAGAGTTCCCACTTCTGTGCCTTTCATGCCATCCCGTTTACTCCCTCAGGGCATCTTAAAATGCCTTTTGTAGAAATAGAGAAGCATGTTTACATACAAGGAAACCTACTTCATTTGAAGTACTACATAGATTTTAGCTTTAGTTTGAATTTTTGGAAAGTAAAGCAGAAGCTTTGAACTTTTTTGAACTTGACCCACAGATTGGAAGCCCTTCCCATCATGCCCTAGTAACACAAATACACACATGTAACAGAAGTTTCCCAGAGTAATACTCACTGTACATGCGAAGAGCACTCTGCCATTTTAGATTCTAGTCCAGTCTTTCTTGTCTTTCTTTCCTTTTTTTTTGTTCATTGTCTTCCTTAATGATCTTTTTCTGTGCGTGTGGTAAGAACATTAAGATCTACCCTCTAAACAAAATTTTAAGTGCACAATACAGTGTTGCTAACTGCAGACACAATGTTGTACAGCAGATCTCTCGAATTTATTCATCTTGTATAACTGCGGCTTTGTACCTTTGAACATCTTCCCATTCCTCCCTCTCCCCAGCACCTGGCAGCCACCATTCCTACCCCTGCTTCTGAGTATGGCTGTCTTAGATATCACATGCAAGTGGAATCCTACAGAGGAAAACACTATACAGACTCCTCAAAGAAATGAAAAATAGATCTTTTCGCTTTTTTAATGCTGGTCACTACCCGGCATATTGATGTCAGGATCCACTAAGTGTGTCACTACTGCAGTTCAAAGCACTTTGCAAGGGCACTGGGCTTGTTTTTTGCCTAACAGTACACAGCAGCAGACTTAGAGGTGATATCGAAGATTCGTGAAGTGAATAGGAAGACACAGGGAGGGGGACAAAGAGAGATTTTAAATTTTAATTATTGATGGCAACTCGGTGGAAATATTAACACCCTCGTGCATTTTTAATTCTTGAAAAGGGAAGCGATGGCGCTTATCAATGCTGCTTATTTTTTTCCCACTGGCTGATCAGAGGTGATGAAATACCAGGTTTGCTTGACAACCCATCAATTTAAAGTCCAAAGGGAACTAAAACTCAAAGGTCAGTTCATCTTCTGGGTCTCAAATAATAGTCGTCAGCTTTCTTGTTAACTAGGGCGAGTCACCCCGAAGCAAACGCACCGAAGAGCGCAGAAATCATTGGCCACTAGATGGCGATATAGAACAGGAGAAGACCTTTCCTTACCGGTATTACTGACACGCAGGTTGATCTATGCCGTGGAATTTGGAAACCCAGTGTTACCCAGTAATTCATGCGAATTTAGTCTGAAAGTTTACTCAGTGCCCCTGGCATATTTCTGCCTTTTCTTGGAACATCCAGGATTTCAGTTTCATTCTTGCTAACAGGCTGGCATTTGAAATTAGTAATATCGGTGGCTGTTTCCTTGGGGCAGGGCAGATGAACAGCGGATTAGTAAAGCCAAAGCTATCATAATGTCTGTATTTATTAATAATCTGAAAAGTTAGCATATGCCATTAAGGTCTTCTTTCTTGCCTCTCTCCCTGTTACATTTAAGAAATACCGCGGATCCTGGGTCATTTTCCTTGTTAACAATTTCTATATTTCTTAGTTCTATTTATTGTAAAGTCACTGGAAATATTTGATGGATATTTTAGTCTTATTGCTCAACCAAAGAGAATGGTCTTCACAAATGCACATTGGCAAGCTGTTTACCCTGAAAGAATGAACAGGTAATACGTTGAAAATGGATCATAAACACAAGTGCATGCTTTTTGCAATGTGGAAACAGTCTTTTGAAATAATCCCAGGAGAGAGAGATTTTTTAAAATTCTCATCAAGGGATGTCATAAGACTTACTTATATTTACTTGGAAGTTTTACTTATTTTCACAGTGTTTTTTTGACTTAGGTAAAGAAGATATTTATGAATGACTTTTCTCTTGCTACTGTTATATTTATGTATCATTTGAATTTTTACAAATACACATTATTTTTACAATTTTGTTATAAAAATATGACATAACTGTGAAGAAAAACATGGATTTTAGTATGGCATAACCTGGAAAGTTATTACTTATAGGTCAGCTGAATGCTCACCTAATTGAACTGTTGTGTAAGTTCATCTTGACTGTGAATTGCTGATTCTGGAACTAACATTTCTGAATTTAGGTCATTTCCACCCTGTTCCTACCTATAATTAAGTATCCTTTTTGAAGTGGAGAACATATCAAGTTTTTATATTACTTATATTTTTATATCGTATTATTTATATTTTTATATTATAATAGCAGTATTGTTCTTATTGTAAAACAATTGGTAAGATAACTGGTGATAGCACCTTCAGTTGTTAAAAACAGCAAAATCAGTATATCTAATATTTTACTCATCTCCAAGCTGCACAGTAAGCCACAGCCATGTGGTGGTCTACAGGTTTATAAGACCCTTCACTTACATTAGCTCATTGTATACTGATAGCTGGGGGCATATCAAGGTTCTGAGATATCAGATTCTCCACCAAAGGTCTCCTGTCTAAAGAGTTGCAGAGCCAGTGAAGGACCAGCCATGTGACTCTCTGAGTTCAGGCTATTTGCCTTTCATTTTTGTGAACTTGAAGGCTGCTGACAAGTGCTCCCTGTATGCACTTGGGGAAGAAGTCTTTTTAGCAGGCATTTAAATGACTGCTGTTTTCTCTCTTTTTCTTCACCTGCATGTGGGAAGTGAGCCAGGAAAGGGACAGGAATCAGAACAGGCTGTGTGTGCCTGTCAGGCTCACACCGTCTTGGACAGGCTCTTCGCGACATCTGTGAGTAAGCCAGATTGGTCCTGTTGATGGAGAATCCTGATGCCATATTGATTTGTGACATTGTCCATCACCTTTCCAGTTGCAACTCCCTGAGGCATGGCTGTGTGTTCATTCAACTGGTGAGTATGTATGAATCACCTCCTGAGTGCCGGGGTCTTGTGATAGGTGCTGAGTGCCCGGAATGAGCACAGCAGACAGGTTCCTGGCCCAGGAGGAGTTTGACATCTAGCCTGGAGGCAGACATTAACAAGGTAAGTGCACAAGCAAACCCCTAATCACTAACTTCTCCTGGGAGACAAAAATAAAGGTTTTATGAGCGAGAACAACAGAGTGAGACACAATTTCCAGGGGATAGAGGGGTGTGTCAGGAAGTCTCTCTCAAGAACATTATTTGAGCTGAGACCTAAACAATTAATATGGATTTACAGGAAACATTGTAGGAACCTTTCCAAGAAGAGGGACTGCCCTATACAAAGGCCCTGAGGTAGGAAATTGTGTTGCTTGTTGGAGGAGTTGAAGCTCGTTTGGCTCAGAAGACTGAGCCCTGTGGAGGCGGTGGGAGACGGGACAGAGAGGCAGGCAGGGGCCTGGACGGTGACCTTCTTGACAAAATGGAGAATTGCCTATTTTATTCTGGCAATAGTGGCAACCCCTTGATGAGTTTTAAGTAGAGAAGAGATATAATCAGATTTATGTTTCTGGAAGATGACCTCAGCAGCTTCAATTAGATAGATTGGAGTGTGGGTCTCAGGGAGACCAGCTTGGAGGAGCCTGGTCTGGGAACACCGCCGTGGGCTGGGGGCGGAGAGGCGAAGAGAAAGAGCAACTTCTGGGCTGGGGGTTGAATAGTGTCTGGGAGGATTCAAGAGTCGGTTGTTGAAAAGAGGATTAGGCCAGACCTACTACTGTGGGAAATGCCATCCTAGAGGTGGTATCAAAATCCACAAAAAACAGTGAGGCCATCTCAGGAGAAAGAATGCAAGGGAAAAAAAGGCAGGCCCAGAACTGAGCTCCAGGAAACTTCTACATTAAAAAGTAATAAAGCAGCTTGAGAAAGGGCCACCAGAGAGTAGGAGAAACACCAGGAGCACATGGTGTCTAACAAAGCAAAGAAGAGAATGCCTTTTACCCACATAGCTATAAAACTGGCCTGACTGGAATCTTTTATTTGAGAGCACTTAGATTTCTGGGCTTTCGTAGCAGCCAGATTGGTGCCAGATGTCGGTACCACATTTTTTTCCTAACATTTAATTATGAAATGTTCCAACCATACAGAAAAGTTGAAAGAATTATACAATGACCACTCATGTATCTGTCACCTAGATTCCACAATTAATGTTTTGCTCTATCTGCTTCATCACATATCTACCCTTCTAAACATTTCTCTATCCATCCACCCAGCCACCTGATTTTTCAGATGCATTTCAAAGAAGTTTTAGACAGAAGACCATTTCACAACTAAACACTCTCACAGGCAGATCATTAACTAGACTTCAATATCTGTTTATGGTTCTATTTCTTTAGAGGTAAAATTTAAAAAGAATGAAGTGCCCACATCCTAAGTGTACCAACTGATGCCTTTGGATAAACACATACCCGTGGCACCCATCCCATTAAGTCATAGGACATTACGTCACCCCAGAAATGTTGTCACTGCCATGTTATCTTTCAGAAAGTACCGATGACATAGGTAAGGAATAGGAATCCCAGTGAGGGGCTCATGGGAAGGACACAGCAGGGGTCCCTGCCCCTCTCCCTCTGCCAGGGGACTCTGCCACCACTCACACAGATTCCCCCACATTTTCACCAAGATAGAAATAGACATTGAACTCTTCCTCAAAGTGCTTTTGTAAACATTTCACAGTCAACCTTCTGTAGAGAAGGACAATGGTGTCCAATGAGCCAAGTCCAGCCCAGGAAATCATAATCCCTCGCTCATAATCGTCTCTGCTGGCGCTGAGCGAGCTCGTGCTGTGGCCTCTGGTGAGACGGGAGCAGCGCCCGTCTGTATCACACTAGTGAGCACGCCTTGGGATTTCAATTTACTAAGATAGGCTTGTGAGAAACTAGTGGAAAGGCTTCACTACCAGGTTGTGAGCACTTGGGCTAGTCTGCCACATGCTCCACTGCCCCGTTTGCGCCTGGTCCTGAGGGCCACCCGGCGCAGCTGGCCTCCGAGCCGCCCTGTGGGAAAGGTGACTCCTGCTCAGATTTGGCAGCAGAATGGGAACTGGAGTCGCTACCAGCTCTCACCCATTCAAACATCTATTGTTAGCAACCCAGAAAGAGACTGGGGGATTCGTTTATTTGTTTATTTTCTTGCTTTTGTTTTGTTGTATAACTCTGGGCTTTAGGAAGACCACACATGCCACTGAGGTGCGGGAATGAAGAGACGGTTCTGAATCACTCGTCCTATGCTGGTGTCAAGGAACCCAGAGACGTAAGTTGAGGTAACAGCATCTTTTAAAATTTAATTAAGATATGCTTGAGCCTTCTTCCCAGCTCTGTAAGAAGTCTAGTGATCCCCCCAGATTTATTTTTTAATTCTTGAGATTTTACAGATGCATGCTCACTTCTAGTTCCAAAACCCTGCTCTTGCTGAACTCACATCTCTCTTGGGGCTTTGTCCGTGGTCGTCATCTATTTTTCTCCTCCGGGCCAACCCAGACATGGAATTCTGCCTGTTTTCTTTTCTTTTTCCCAAGACAGCTTTCCCAGGAAAAGCCTTGTGGAACCTCTCTCTCTTTGCTCTCCCTCCCTTCTACTCTCTCAGGGCTCAGACTCAGACTGGCTTAGCCGTGACTCGGCTTCCTTGTGCTCTTGCATCCATGGCCTCAGGGCCTTACTTTCCACCCACAAGTGGATGATCAAGTTATTTTCCTAAACAAAGATGGTTTTCTAAAAGGAACTCTGATGCAAATTCTTTAAGACATACGTATATATATATACACACAGGTATATACATATAAACATACATGATACATATATGCATGTACATGTCATACATATATACTATACAATACATAGAAACATATAAATAATTGCATGTATATAATTAAATACATCAAACTGTTACATATAATACAAACAAACATATATACACCCTATGACATACATCTGTGTAGATCTAAACCAGCTTCACATGGAGATGATGAACTTGTTAGCTCCTGTCCTTGTGTTGGATTCTTTTCCTCATCTTTTCATTTCTGCATTGACACAGATCCTCCTCTATGACTGAAATGCACTGTTTGGTTTAGAACATGGGAGACCAAAAATATTTGTCCAGTCTGTCACTTATTTAATCACACATTCATTCAACCTATCCTAATTGAGCACTGGCCGTGAAATACTACACTGGACCCTAGAGAAGAGCCGGTAAAGAAGCGAGGGCCCATATCTTTTGAAACTTAAAATCCAGCTTTATGGGCAACCCTCACTACAAAATAAAATGTCCCAGAATGCACCATTCTCTTCAGGAGAACAGCAAATTAGAGCCGAAAGCTAGAGCCTTGCCGAGCGCACCAGGGCTGCCGCTTCAGCAGTACGAGCAGGAGGCAAAAAGCCACTGTGGTCAAAAGAAACTGCTGGCTTACGGACTTTTTTACTGACAATTTGCATGCTCTTCTAACAGCATTAGTTCTGCTTAGATGGCAGAGTGGCTTTCATGAAAGTATGAGCTAAGCCTTGTCTTATGCCTGTTTAAAAAAAAGAGGTCAAGTAAAATGACTGTAGTAATAGCACTAAGCTAGTTGAAAACCACAGTGTCTTTTAGATGAGACAAAAAAGCCACACACTGGAAATTTTTTGCCCACTGAAAACCCCATGAAGTTCTTTCAGAAACACACATACAGGCAATTCCCTCTTTTCTCCTGAGGAGTGTCAGCAAGCAAGACAGTAGAACAGTTTGGCAGCCTGAGTTCATTCTGAAGTGAGCAGCAAGAGCTCCCTGGGCATTAAGGTAAAACAGTCAGGAAGCACTCGGAGCTTATCCGTGTTCGCTGAATTGCATGTGCCTTGAAAAGAAGAGGTTCCAATTCACCCAGGCCTACACGCGCTCACAAGTCCCGAGCCCTAGGAACCCAGTCTGGTAACACGCTGGCTGTACTTGGGCTGGTTGTTTTCGTTTCTGCTGATTTGGTTTTAGACTGTGGCAAAGGGGGAAGATGCAACACCGAGACAAGGCAAAATAACAGGAGGTGTGTCTTATTTTTAACCTCTCACCTTGGCTATGTTTGGGATGAGGGACGTAATCCTATGTAGCGCTTCAGAATCTCCTCATACAGTACTGCAATTTATAACTAAACTCACACTAAATATTCTACTCATTTAAGACATTTCAAACCTGTTTGGAACAGAAATGAGCAATGAATGAATACATTTTGTACAAATCCATGCCATGTACATTGTAGGATGTCTATATGAAAGCTGAGTAACTTCATTAGGGCTCATTTGATATCAAAGTGGACCCAGAGTCAGGGAGTGTCAGCCTACAGGCTAATAAACATGGTCTATGTATGGTCTTGATGACTTAAAAAAAATTCAAATGTCAAATGTATTTTTAACATGTCCATGGAAGAATTTACTTACAAATTTAATGAAGAATAACAAGTATTAAAATATTGAAAAGTGATATTCATGTATGCAGAAGAAAAATATGATTGCTTGTTTCCTGGTGGAGTCAAATATGATAAACGACTTCTTTCTGCAAAACCTCCAAAATAGAGGGCTACAGGTGTTCACGTTTACTGAAGTCAGCTAGACAACACTTTTCTAGGAATTGGTTCTGTGTTTGTTCATATTAAATTAAAGGTAAATTTAAATTAAATTAAATTTAACAAAATTAAATGTAAATTATTTGTTAGAGGAAATACTAATGGTCTTAATTTGAAAACATGAACCTCGCATGCTGTGGGTAGTACTGAGAGAACTTGTGCCTCGGGTTCATAAATTTGCAGTTCTTAATTCTCAGACTTCCCCAAACCATAGAAGAACTGGCCATTCCTGGGAAATGCTGACTTCTCATAGGATGCTCCTTTCTATTCTTTTTACTTCAGTTACAGTATTTTATGAGATTAGGCAATCACAAGATGTACTCTAACTTGAAGATCCTTTAAGAGGATACTTCAAATTCTATAAATTATATCCAGATTTAGTATGAATACTCTGTTTGCCTGAATGCTAGAAAAGTCCTCTCCTTGTATAACAGAGGCTGTAAACAAATGCAGAAAGGATGGACTATTGACAAATGATGTTGAAAATATCAGTGGTGACTATCTTAGGGCAGTGGGTGTTCAGGTGATGTTTAGTGTATTTCTTCATATTTTAAATGTTTGAATTTTAATAATGATCAGGAATAAAACTGTTATTTAATTAGTAAGTTATTTACATTGTAAAAATTACAGAATTAGAAAAATGGCTTCCTATATGTTAATAAATAAAATTAAATCCTTACTAAGTGTCCTATTCACGGAAAAGTTACAGAAAGAATAAAGACCAAAATATGTGAAGCGAAATTTTTATACTTTTAGAAGGAAATATGCAGATTATTTTCATAACCTTGAAATAAGCAGAATTTCTTAAAGCAAGACAGAAAGAACATGAATCATAAAGGAAAAGATTTATAAATTTGCTTGTAATTTTTAAATGATGTCAAAATTAAAGCTTAACTTTAAAGCTCAGTTAAAAAACAAGCCATAGACTAAGAGAAGATACTTGTAACATGTATTACAAAGTATCTAATATATACCAGGAATTAAAATTAATAAACAACAAAACAAAATCCCCAATTCTAAAAAATGGGCAAAAATTATGAACAAGACACAGAAAATAAAAATCACCAAAATTCACAAAAATATGTTCTTCCTCCCTAAATCTAGAAAAATACAAATTAAATTAGATGTCACTTTATATCCCTTGATTGTCTGCAAAACATTTAACTTGACAATATGAGATGTTGGAAAGGAGGTAGAAAATAGGAACTTGCATATTCTACTAGTGGGAGTGAAAATAAATACAACTATTTTGATATCAAGTTACCTCCAGTAAAGCTAACAATTTCCTTGTAACCTAGTAAGTCTTTGTCTAGAGAAACCTGCACATATGTGCACAGGAGACAGCTACAAAAAGTTGGGAACCATCTAAAATCCACTGGAAAGGTAATGAAAAATAAAGTTTATTTTCCCAAGAACATTAATAGCAGCTTAAAAAATAAACTAGATCTCTGTGTGTTAAGAGTATTAACATAGATAATAAAATTTATACCATTGAGAGGAAAAAAAACAGGCTGTGGGAATAACTCAAACAGTATGATACAAGTTATTTTAAATTTAAAAAGCACTGTATACATTGATGATAGGTACATATATAGATAATAGATAGAAATCCCATACTTGAGGATACTACTGGGCTTATCTTTGGGGAGGAGGTGGGGAAGGCAATCGAGGAGGGAAGCAAAATGGATCTGACTTTTATCCAAATATTTATTTTACTGTTATTAAAAATTTTACAAAGCATATTGCAAAACATAAAAGTAGTGAACTTAAACGCTTGTTCCGCTTGTCACAGACCCTGACCAGCTGACCAGAGTCACAGAGCACCCTGGTTGCCTGAAGAGAGCCTGCAGCAGTCGTGGGAATGCCCCCTTCCGTTTCTGTTCACAGTCACGATGTGGGTAAGACACCACTGGGTCCCCAGCGCAAGAATCAGTGATGTCGCTCAAGGAGTGCCCACTCTGACAGGCCGCCTCATTCACAGTCCCCACGGTGTTCCTGGAGTTTCCGGAATAGACACCCATAGTGTGGGAGGAAGATAACAGCCATCAGCCTGAGGGAGATTATACTGAGACAGGAAATTGAAAGAATTTGAAGAAAAACTCTGATTGGTATGGGATTGGTCAAATTGGTCTGAAAATATCCCCGTCACCTCTCAAAGACTGCCTTTAAACATCCAACTCACACAGCCTCTCTCTGCAAGAGGGACAGATGCCTTATGAAAAAAAGGGGCATTTTCTCAGCAAAATTTCTAACAGTTTGTCTTTCCTCCCTGCTGCTCTCTCGTCTGCTGGCCATTGGACTGGGGATTCATGCTGGAAGGTGTCTGACAAGCTCTATCAGCACCTTTTGATGAAGACTCGGAACTTGACTTGGTCCACATAGTGGAGGTTGTCTAGGAAGACTGTACTTAACCTTGTTACTTACTCTGTGTTAAGCAGGAACTTGAAAACCAAGGGGCAAATACAAATTCCACAGCATAGGTTTATACAGTAAACTGTGTTTCCTTTTACAGTGTAACAACTTAAACTTCCAACTGTTAAGTACCAGTTAAGTATCAGTTTTCTGGGAAACAACAGCTCAGTTTGTTTCAGACTCTCCATCCTTTGTGGGTTGCTGTATTTAATCTTATCCTTTTTGCTGAACTTTTGGGGGCTCTTAGAGTCAGTGTTAGCTTAAGCAAATCTGTATCTGCTTTAAAAAACTGGAAATAGAAAAAAGTAAATCTTTGCCAAATCCTTCAGAGATTACTATATTTGCTTATGGTTTACAAACAAACTTTATAAAAGCTTTTTGATTAAACTAGAAAAAAGTAATTTATTTAAAAATAAACATTTGTACTTCCCCAGTGTTACTGGGTACCTTTCTGGGTTTAGTTTGGGTGATTATAGCTGCAGCCAGTTGAAGCACTAGAAGTGACCCTATTTTGGGCTTTTGTCATTCAAGAGCTGTAAGGAGTAAGGAGGTCAAAAGACCAAAGCAGGAGCATTATCACCCCTCTGGGACCTCACTGGACCTTGCTTGGGCAGAGATGGGGCTTGGTGGGGTGACTTAAATGTTCCCCAGCTCTCCTGAAGGAAAACAAGCTTTGTGTTGATTTCTAGCTGTTAATAACGGTTTCATTTGTCAATATTCTAAAAATTACTGGGAAGATAGCATCATTAAAAAAAAAGGTTTCTCAACCCAAAGATAAGGCAAGCAGTTTTCTCTTGAGAAAAGTACAACGTGATACCGTTCTCCTTTAGATTTCTAGGTCAGTTTAAGGACATTTGATACAAGCATGGTAAGTATTGTGATTAGTCACATTTCTCAGAAGACTCCTCTGCTTTTTGTAACCTCCCCTCCTTTCCAATAGGCCCAATACAAATTTACCTTGATAAGTGTGTCTCAGAAATAAAACACAAGTTACATGCATTAATTACGACCTGGCGCACCCATAGATATGCACTCTGGTGCTATCTGGCAGATCCCTGGAGACCAGGGTGATACTCAGCAGGCACTGAAACCCACCCAGCATGCTGGCCACTGGCCACCTTAATGGGTTAGTACTTGAGCCTTGCCAGGAGTTCAACACTGTGCCCGTCACCCTGCCCCAGAAGCTCATCACAGCCTCAGATGCGGGGCTCTTCGCAGACCCTATCCCAGCCGGTCTAAGGCCTACTCAGACCAGACCCTAGTCAGGAAGCATCTGAACTCCCTGCCCATCACCGTAGGTTCACTGTGAAGTCTCTGGTAGGGAACGCACAGCCTGACACCCTGGACACAGCTCCAGCCTTATTTCTCCCTGGCCTCCCTCCCGCCGACACCCGGGTCGACTAGAGGCGCATGCGCACGCACGCTGGTGTTCTCAGGGTGTGCCCTTCCTGCTCAGCGTCCCCAGGCATGACTCAGTCGTGCTGCTTCCTCTTTCCTCTGTCTGGAATGCATCATTTTCAGCAAAAGTGTTTGCCTGGTACAGAGAAGCACCATGACTAAGAAAGGCTATGATAGGGTTCCTTGATCGTTCATGTTTCTTGGACACCATGACCTTCTGTGTTCAAAGCCAGTTCTGGTTGGAGCAGCTAGTGTGGCCTCGGGTCTGCCCTGCTTCCTCAGCCATGAATAACATACCTACCCTGTACTCCCACTCTACAGTGCACCGTGAAAATCCTTCCACAACGCTGTGAAGGAGGAGGCATTATCTTCATTCTTCTGATGAGGAGACTGAGCTCAGAAAGGCTAAACAGCTTGTCCAAAGTCAGCCTCCCAGAAAGCTGATTCCAAAGCCCATGCTCCTCCCTATCTCCACAGCCCTCATCTTAGACTCATTTCTTTTTTGTTTCTGTTTCCTGAGTCCATGTGTTGTTTTGCATCAGTGCCAAAGTCTCTCTAGGACTGGGGCCCTGCTTTGTTCCCTGAGCCTCAGAGAATGGAAGGCTCCTTCAGACCCTGACTGAACGCCTGAGTCCAGCTCCCTGCAGACAATGTACGGCCTGGCTGCCTGGATATCCAAGCACGACCCGAATTCACCATCACTGCGCTCTCCCCCCTGACAGGGTACTGGACTCCTGCAGTCGGATCTCTGAAGCCAACTGCTAACATAAACTATAACCTCTTGTTGCCACACCTTTTGGCTACTGTCCAGGAGCCTGATTTTCTCTCAGCACCGGCACCCGGAACTTCATCCCCAGTTTTCACCCCCCGCTGGGGAGCAAGTCTGCCGTCAGGTCCTGCCGCTCCCAACCTTCTCCACCGCCCTCCACTCCTCCAAGTTAGATCCTGAGGCACTTGAGCAAGACAGCCTCAGCGGGACCAGTGCAACAGGACTCGGACATAAACCCCCTATCTTCGTTTATTCGTCCACTAGGGTCTTAAGTTGGGTTTCCCCAGAAGCCCACTTTGAGACAAAAATTCGAGTCCAGGTAGTCTACCCTGGGGTGACCCAAGGAAGTGTTATTGAGTGGGTCACCCCTGTGACTACCTGGGGTAGTGCCACTGGGGAGCTCTGGAGGATAGCACAGAACACACGTCAGTGTCACCCCATGGAAAGAGGGCAAGGATGCCTGGGGGGGTCTTCCTCCCATTCACTTCGTCCTTGGCTGAGGGCTGCACCTGCACTGCTGGCTGAACCCCTCAAGGGGAGTTGTGGGTGCTTGCAGTATTATGTTGCTCTAGTATATACTGTGATGGTGGGTATCTCGGGATTACAGGAAAAGCATAGACAGCACCTGCTATAGTCAGTAAATAATACTCAAAGCTATTGTATTAGTGAGCCTGGAAAGCCTTCAGAGAAAGTACACAGAGTCACAATGACTATTACCTATTGACGTCTTCCAGCGTTTCTTATGTTTGGCTCATGAGTTCTCACCAGAGCCCTATGTTGGGCTGCTTTGGCAACTCCCCACCTCACCCTGTCTCAAGTACATGCACCAGAATTCTCAGGTCTTTCAAGAAATTCAGAGGTCTTTTGTGTGTTTTTTGCTCTTTTACTAACTGTGAGGATGTAGTTGATCATTCATACTTAGTGAGCCGTCCCCTTCTATGAAAGGGCATGACTAAGTGCTATGAGAGAGCCCTAAATATATAATACCCTTCCTGCCCTCAAGGAACATGGCATCCAGTTGGGCAATTACCATATTTATTATAATTCTTCTTTTCAGGTGGCATATGGGTAAGAACTAAAGGGATAGAGTTGCTCAAGAGCTTCCAGCTGAAAAATCTGTAAGGACAGAAATCAACTTAGTTTGGGACTAGAATTAAAATGCCACAGTCATGGGATCAAGTCCCTAATTTAAACCTCTGCCAGCTCACTGAAGATGGCATTACTGGTGACACTGTGTTGTAGTCAGTGTTCTAACTCCAGCTGTACTGTCAATTCCTTAAGAACAAGGACAACTTCCATATTAGTTATCTATGGTTGCAGAACAAATCACCCCAACACTTAACAGCTTAAAACAAGATACATGTATGATTCCACAGTCTCTGTGAGTCAGAAATCTGGACACAGCTTACCTGGATCCTCTTTCTCAGTCTTTCTCGAGGCTGAAATCAAGATGTTGGCCAAGACTGAGAGCTTGGGAGGCTCAGCTGGGAAAGGATCTGCTTCTAAGCTCAGTGAGCGTGGCAGGATAAAGTTATACACAGACAGGTAACCTGGCAGGAGAATTTAAAATCTAGGTTATCTAGAGAGGTTAACCAGCAAGGATCTAGGCACTGCATGTACTCTGGGGAATAGCACCTCACTGAGATTTCAACTTGGAGTTCAGCAGAAGAGTGGATTCATGTGAAAATTAGGTCAAAACTCCTTCTTTACACAAGGCCAGCTATAAGTTTCTGTAAGCCCTTAGAAATCTAGGATTGCAGTGGGTTTTAAGAATGTGTTATTCTTTACATCGGATGAAATGCTGGTTAGAAAAGGAAGTCCTTTTACTCAGAGAAATCAATTCTTGGTCTCAGGACTGATAAACATTTTCTCCTTCCTCCCTCTCTTTCTCATTTCCTCTATTTCAAGGAAGAGTGATTTCCTAATTCTATACACATAAGGTATTTGTGGAAAGTCACAAACATTACTGGCCAGTTCAACCTTATTATTTTGTTTGGTGATTTAAACCATGCATATTAATACTAGCATTCCTTAGATGTTGATGGATGAGTAAGAATCAGACTGTGTACTTTGAAAGAATGACGGGGGATCCCAAGAGCTACAAATTCTGCAAAACAAATCCCTTGAGTAAATAATGGAAAATGATAGTTTATTTTAAGTCCTTTGAAAAGTTGAAAAATGATGTAGAAGGAAAGGGCTCATCTGTTCTGTGTCATCTTTGACCTTTGACTGTATAAACACAAGAAATGCATGAGCTGGAGCTAAGAAATAGTATTACTTCTCTACTATCCAGATGAACAAAACAGATCTTCCCATTAAGTTTTACAGAGATGTACTACAGCACCATTACACAGAACATTATAATCGATTATTAAAGAAGAAGGTAGCTGTTAAGATCTTGGCAACTTCAGGAATTTTTTCTAAATCTGAAAAGTGAGGAGATTGGGCCAGATCTTTTCTAGTCTTTCCTGTTCTAGAATGCTGATACCAGGACTCATCAAATCAGGCTGTCTCAGAATCCATACAATTCCTGTCCTTCTACCACCCTGATGCCCCCAAACCCTTTTGTCTTATTCTTCACATGCCATCTTGACAGTCACACACAACAGTTAACACATATCAAGTGTGCCAGTCCCAGCCAAAAGCATCTCACTTGTAAAGGAGGAGGAAGGTGCCAGCCCCAGCATCAAGGGCCTGTTTCTATGCTCTGAAATGACCTGGTAGGAAGCGGGTCCCAAAGGAAACAGGGGAATGTCTTCTCTAAACTTTTATTAACAGGGTCAGTTCAGAAGTTTAGCTTTTTGCCACCTTGACCTTTTCACTGCTTTTCAACAACACTTATCTTTTACTTCTTCCATGTAAAAACTTTTGTCCAAGAAACTCTATTTATGGCAAGTTCTTAAACAGCCTTCAAGTGTCAGCCTGACACTAACTCCCCCAGTGAGACTTGGCACTTCTTCCTCTAGCTCCCATTTCATCTGGCACACATGCTCTTGTTACAATCATTTCCCTGCAGGATATAAGTTCAGAGTGTAAGTCCTCAAAAGGAGCAATGGTCTTTTGCCTTTGTATTTCCAGAGCTCTAGTGCTTAGCATGTAATAGGGGCTGAAAATGTATGTTTACAGCACAGGAATGAATGAATGTCTTTCCTGACTTATTTCCCTCTGCTCTGATCACTCTTTCATCTTAGGCTATTTATACCACACCACACAAGTAGATGAACTACTGAGCAATGTAATTTTTCTTAGTCAAGGAATCTTTTATATGAGCAAGATGAATTGACTATTTAAAGAAACCTCCTATGAATCAGAGAAGATACAAATTCAGAAATGCACAGGGATTTTAAAGAGCAGCCTCATGGGAAGGAGTCCAGAGATGTTTCTGCTGCCTAGAATTAAAACTGCCCAAAGAGCCTCAGAACTGGCTCACTTCCCACTTCCCAGCCCACACTCACTGATGCCCTAAAAGAAAACCTGAATGAAGATTAACAGCAGGAAAAGGAATTACACTCTAATGAGGTTTTCATCCACTGCAAAGGACAGAAGAGAATTATTAACATTTTCCTTTTTATTTTTCCTTTGTTAATCCATTTCTCAAAATGAACAAAGCTTTATTTTTCTTGTAATAAAAATAACACATGTTCATTGAAATAAATCCAGACAATACAAAATGTATAAAGAAAAAAATGAAAATTCTAATTCCATCACCCAAAGAACTTTTACTGACATTTTGATGTGTACCTTTCCCTATTTTTTTCTACGCACATACAAAAAGTGTGGTCACACTGCATATGTTTTGTATATTTTTTAAAGTTAAACTTAACATATCATGGGCATTTTCCTTTACAATAAGTAAGGATTTTCATTGCTATTTTTAAATCTGCAGAGCAACATCTCATTGTATGGCCTCACTGTAATTTGTTTCATCAGTTCTCAATGGATGACAATCATTTACATGCTTTCTGGATTTTCAGTATTATGAACAACACGGTGATGAATGTATCTGTACATACAACTTTGTAGACTTTTCCAGTTATTTCCTTAGGATAAAGTCACAGAAGTAAAATTGCTGGGTCAAAGGGTTTGCATATAAAGGACTTGAATACATATTGCTACATTACCTTCTGGAGAGGCTGGTCCTACTTATGTTACTATTATCACTGTCTGAGTGATTGTTGGTCACACATTACCAACACCAGCAGTTAGCAATCTTAAAAAATATTACCAATATGTTAGGCAAAAATTACATTCATTGTTGTTTAATTACTTTAATTACTTGTTAGAGAAGCACTGATAAAATTCTGAGAGAAAATTTCACTTGAGCCAAGGAGCCAAAACAAGTGACCTGCATCTATCATGGCTTAAGTGACATTCTGCTTATTTTTTTAAAATAGTCTGTTCTCCAAGTCTGTATAGTTAAGTTACTGGCAATTTTGTTTTTTTAACCCCTTTTGGTCCCAAGTATCCAAGAGTAACTTGAGAAGAGTTTGGAAGGATCATGAAGAAGTTATTCACTATCCTTCCCTGCACCCACCTCAATGTGAAAAAGCATGAAAAAGGCCTTCAGTGTACCACTGTGACCATATCATCTTCTTGACATTCTCAAATTTCCTGCTTTAAATATTTTCTTTTCCATTTCTCTTTAAAGCTCTCTTACTCATCCAGCAGTAACCTTATCCTTTTTTTCCTCTTCCTTTGAGTCTTCACTTTATAACAACTGACTCTTAGTTCCTCTTCTTCCCTCGAAGAAGGACTGGGCCTGCATTTCATGTTATTCATCAGAAAACCAGGTGAGGCAGGCCAGTCAATGTTGTTAGAGGGGGCATGTGAGAGGCAGAGTACTCCATGATTCCCCTGAGGCTGCTTTCATAAGTAGGATGTCAGCTAGGATATAATTATAATTTAGAACACCTGACTAAAGTGTTCCACAGATGGAGTGGACCACCTTGGTAGATATTGGAAAGAACTGTGTGCCAGGAGCCATGTTAATCATTTTCTATAAGATGAATGATTTAATGTTCTAATTACACTTTCAGAAATTGAGGACCAAGGCTTTACAGAATCTAATAAGTGATGAGGTTAGAATTCAAATCCAAGTCCCTCTGATTACAAAGCTCATGTTTTCATTTTACCATGTCCTCAATAGTGTCTATTTGTGATGGCATAAAGGAAAAAGAAATCATAGGGATGGCAGAGCCAAAGTTCCCACATCTGGTCATTCCCCTCCTAGATTCCCTGGTCCCAGACCCCCACCCCCTGTCCCCCAAACACAATCTTGCATTAAAAGATTGACCACTATAGTTAGGACAATTCTCTGGGCTTATTGGTAGTAGCATTAACTTTGAAGAGTGGAATATACCTACTAGCCATAATGTTCATTATGTGAATGTAATCAAGCCTATTTCAATCAAGCCTATAGGGTTAGGTCACTAATATTTGAAATTACTGACATCCATGTTGTTCTACACGGCTTTAAGAGTGGGAGGACAAGGGATTTTCAAACAGCCCCACAATTCTATCCCAAGGACGCTGAGCAGAATAATTGATTGTGCTAGGTTACTTTATACATGGGGTGGATCTAGAAATGAACTCACATTACTGAGTGAGAGAGAGATTAATTCTAACATTTTCATTTGAGAATTATTTAGGTCCAGAATAAGCCAAAATCATGCTGGATATTAGCAAATCTTTTGGACTAGTGAACAGAGTGGTGTCACACTTACTGGCAGATGGATAGCTGTTGAACATAAAAGCATTTACTTTCTGTATCATCTTTGAGAAAGTAATGGGCTAGACATTCCCTTAGTTCTGATCCTTCATACTTTAAACATTACTGTTTGCACTGTTTGGTTCTGCTCTTAGGTAACAGAAGTTAGGGACACATGCTAAGTCCTTGCTTACTGTTAGACACCAATGAGATACGTATACCTTCTCTAAAGATTGTGAACATAAAAAGATGCTACTCTACTATGGAAGATCACAAGCTAACATTCACTGAGCACTGTCTCTATGCTAGTACTTTAAAAAGAACTTTACAGGTGTAAACTCATTCCATTCCCATAATAGAGCTACGAGAAGGGCACTATTATGAAGCAGAAGCTTGGAGACTACCTTGCCTGAAGTCACACAGCTAAAAAGCAGTAGAGATGGGGTCTGAGCCAGCAGACTGATGCTAGAGCCTCTTT
>JAVSCE010002102.1:0-16091 GCA_032199065.1 Smutsia gigantea
TCCTTCTCTAATGCTGTTAGCATTTAGAAATAGATCATTCAGTTGCTTCCTTCTCAGTATTCAGAATCTCCCTTATGGCAATTCCACCGTCTCTAGTGTGAGAAAATGCAGTGTTTATAATAATTATCTTTTAAATTTACATAATAAGATAAATTATAAACGTCCAATTTACATTGTGCCCTTTGGTGTAGTTTTATCTTTTCACTCCTGATGAAAAACAAACAAAGCAGGTTCATTTTTGCAATATAAGCAAGAACATGCTCATCAACTGCTTTGCTCCTATTTTAGCCTTTGAGCATTTCTACATTAAGGTTATGGGCGCCATCGATATATCAGTTTTTATAGAAAGATTTCTATGATCTGCTATTTTTCAACATGCCTGCACATACTCAGTTAGATCCTGACCAAATGTGCACAAAAGAAACAACAGTGGGGGGTAGGGTTTCACTATCATTGGGATACTAGATGCCAAGACTGAGAATAATTGTTTTGAGATGCTGAGATGGTGAGGATATTACTGATATACTTCCTGTTCCTGTTGGCATTGGCTCAGGACCCAGGCCAGGCTTGAGCCTATCAGCGTGACCAGTTTCAGGGAGCAGGAAAAGGCAAAGGCAGGTGCAACTAGGAAGATGCATGGTAAGTGTTACCTCCTTTGTAAAGATTTTCCTTTTCATAGCCAGATGTGGGCTCTCTATCCTCTGAACTCCACCTAACATGGCATCTGTGTATTTCTATAGCAGCACTGAGTACAAATTATGTGCTGTTCACTAAACTGTTCACTTATGTGCTTTATCTCTTTGAAGCCCCTCTTAACAATCATACAAGTTAAGAACTACTTTTATCCCTACTTTACAGATGGAAAAACAGAGACTCAGAGGAGATAAACAGCTAGCCCACCATTGCATACCCTGGCGAAGCTGGGGTTATAAACCCAAACCTGTCTGTAGCATCAATGCTTTTAACCCTTATACTATGCCAGCTCCCGAAGTTAGTCTACTTGACCTTGTACTACAGTTATGTGTTCATTAGTTTTCCTCCTTACAAGATTTTAAACTTTTGAGGGAAAGGATTATGTTCAGAACTGTTTTTAAATTGATTAAGGTGTGCTTATGGTCAGAATGTGGTCTACCTTGGTGAATATCCCATGTGAATTTGATAAGGAAGTGTCTTCTGCTGGTGGGTGAAGTAGTCTATAGGTGTCAATTATATCCAGTTGATTAATCTTGCTACTAACTTGAATTATGTCCTTACTCATTTTTGCCTGCTGGATCTTTCCATCTCTGCTAGAGGGGTGTAGGTAGTAGTCTCCTGCAGTAATACTGGATTCGTTTTTTTTCTTTGCAGTTTTATCATGTTTTGCCTCATGTACTTTGATGCTTTGTTATGAGGCACAAATGCAATAGGGATTATTATATCTTCTTAGAGAACTGACCCCTTAACATTATGCGATTCTGCTCTTTATCCCTGATAAATTTCTGTGCGCTGAAGTCTGCAGTGTCTAAAATTAATATAATTATTGTCACTTTCTTTTGGTTAATGTTATATTTAACACTTAGTGATATCTTGCTCCATCTCTTTCTTTTTTCTATGTGTCTTTATATTTTATGTGGGTTTCTGATAAACAACATATAGTTGGGTCTTGTTTTTTGATCACCTCTGACAATCTCTGTCCTTTCATTGGTGTATTTAGACTATTGACATTTAAAGTGGTTATTGATATAGTTGGATTAATATTTACCATATTTGTTGTTTTCTACGTGTTGCCCTTGGTCTTTGTTCCTGCATTTGTCTTCTACTTTTTGCCCTATTAACTGAATATTTTGTATGATTCCATTTTCTCTCTTTTCTTAGCATATCAGTTATACTTCCTTTTTTTATTTTTTTAAATAGTTGTCCTAGAGATTTCAAATTATCTTTAAAATTAATCCAAGTCCACTTTCAGACAATACTAAACTGATTCATGGATAGTATGAGTACCTTATAATTACAAAATAATCGTAATTCCTTCCTCCCATTGTTTATATCATTGCTACCATTCATTTCACTGATATATTAGCATGTGTATGCATACACACACACAATTGAATACACACACATAATTGTTACTATTATTATTTTCAACAAGCCATTATCTGTTGGATCAATTAAGAATAAGAAAAATAAGCTTTTATTTTATCTTCACTTATTCTTTCTCTAAAGTTTTTTTCTTTATGTAAATCTAAGTTAATGACCTCTATCATATTACTTCTCTCTAAATAACTTTTTGTTTTACATTTCTCACAAGGCACATGTGCTGGCAACAACTTTCCTCAATTTTTGCTTGTCAGAGAATGTCTTTATTTCTCCTTCACTTTTGGAGGATAATTTCACAGGGTACAGAACCCTAGTTTGCTTTATTTTTTCCTTTGAACACCTTAAATATTTCACTCCATTCTTCTTGTTTGCACCGCTTCTGAGTAAAAGTCAGAAATATTTCTTATCTTTGCTTGTCTGTATATAAGCACCCCCCAACACACACACAGACATACTCTGGCTTCTTTCAGGAAATTTGTTTAAATTTTTATTTTTCTTCAGCTTGAAAATTATATGTCTTAATGTAGTTTTTTGAGTTTTATCCTGCTTGGTGTTATCTGAACTTACTGGATATGTGGTTCAGTGTCTGACATTAATTTGGAGAAATGCTCATTATTTTTTCCAATATTTCTTCTGTTCTTTTCTCTTTCCTCTTTTCTGTATTACTACTAACTGTGTTATACATTTTGTAGTTGTCCAAAAGTCCTTGGATATTCTGTTCTGTGTTTTTCAGTCTTTGTTCTGTTTGCTTTATCAGTTTTGGAAGTCTCTATTGAGATATCCTCAAGCATGAAGATTCTTCCCTCAGCTGTGTCCAGTTTACTAATAGGCCCATCAGAGACAGTCTTCATCTTTGTTACAGTGGCTTTGATCTCTAGCATTTCTTTTGGGTCTTAGAATTTCCATCTCTCTCTGTTTATATTGCCCATCTGTTCTTGCATGCTGTCTACGTTATCCATTCAGCCCTTACCATATTAATCATAATTATTTTAAATTCTCCATCTGATAATCCCACCATCGCTGCCACATCTGAGTCTTGTCCAGATGCTTGCTCTGCCTCTTCAAACTGCATTTTCTTTATTTATTTATTTATTTTGCTTTTTAATATGCTTTTTGATTTTTACTTTAAAGGTAGACATGACGTATTGGTAAAAGGAACTGCATTAAATAGAGTTTTAGTAATGTGATGGTAAGTTTGGGGGAAGAAGAAACATTCTTTAGTCCTATGATTAGGTCTCAGTCGTTCAGTGAGCCTGAGTCTCTGCACTGTGAAATTCACAAGCATTGCTCAGTACTTCCTCTCTTAGGGGTGGCAGGATGGCTAGAGTGGTCTGGAGGGGGCAGTTTCCCTTTCCCCATATAGATGACTGAGTTGGCTGGATTTGGGTATTTTCCTTGGTTAGGATCTGATAAAATCCCAATATTTTAATCTCTGGTAAAATAGTTTCTCTGGAGAGCAGGCCTTGTTAAGAAAAAGATAAAGTTCTGGTATATTTCAAAATAGTTCCTTTTGCCCTCTCTCTACCTGAAGCATGAGAAGATTTTTTTCCTCTGATATTCGTTGTGAGACCCTGGTTGAACTCCTGGAGGTAAAATTAACTAAACTGGCAGGCCCCCCTATGACTGAATCTTCTGGAATTTTTAATCTCTCAGGCTCATCCATACATAATTTCTAGCAAGTCATTCATTGCAGTTCAGGTTTTCCTACCCCATTACTGGTTTCCTAGGAGTTTTCTGCTCAGGGGTTTCTGTTTCAGTAAGTTGTGACTCTTTGTGTTTGCTTTTCTGTCTTTCTAAGTTTGGGGGTAGCATCTTGCCCTGTGACCTAACTTTGCTGGCAGATTTAAGAACAGCTGGTTTTTCAGCTTGTTCAGCTTTTTATTTGTTAGGATGGAGTCCCAACTCCCAAGCTCCTTACATGCTGGAAGAAAACCAGAAGTTCCCATGTGTTGTCCCTTTTAACCTTCATGATGATGCTAACAATTAGGTTCTGCTTTTATCATTATTTAAGTATGAGAAACTGAGGTTCACATGGTTTATGTGACTTGTACAAGGCCTCACCGTTACTACTGGCAGAGCCAGGATTTGAAACTAAGTCTGCCTAGTTCCAATGTCTATATTACAAACTTCCACCCTCTACTATGCCAACATTATTGGCTTGAAAGAGTGCTGCAGAATTAATTACAAGTTTGCTTCATGTTCACATCCCAATCTAAATCCTGTCCATATTTCCATATTTTAATCTCTCTTCAAACCCCATTCAAGGCTTATTTCCTCCATGAAGTAAGTCTCCAGCCTTCTCCAATATCTTAATGTTTACTTGACGTAGTAAGCAGAATAACACCTATGCCTATCACTGAAAACTGTGAATATGTTAGGTTTAATGGCAAAGAGAAAGTATGATTGCAGATGAAATTAAGTTTGCTAATCAACTGACCTTAGAGAGTTTATCTTGGGGTATAAATATGTGCCCAATGTAAGAGTCTTTAAAAGCAGAAGACAGGTTCAGTCAGAGGAAGATGTGATCATGGAAGAAAAGCACAGAAACCCTTACCATTGCTGGCTTTGAAGATGAAGGAAGAAACCATGAAGCAAGGAATCCAGCAATCCCTAGGAGCTGGAAAAGTCAAGAAAATGAATTTTCCATTAGCCCAGTGAGACCCGCATCAGAGTTCTAACCTACAGCATTCCAAGACAATAAATTTGTGTTGTTTTAGGCACTAAAGTTTGTGGTACTTCAGTAAAGCATAATAGTAGCCCAGTAATAACTTGATCCTTGTGAACTCATGAAGCACTGATCGTCTTACACATTCATCAGGTCTTTAGTGAAACAGCCTAGTATTGATATGCATCTTTTAAGGTATATGTATTTTTCCACAATTAGACTGTAAACCTTAGAAAGCAAGGAATATGCCAGTCTTATGATACCCACTGAATTAAGCACATTGCTTTGCACAAAAGGTGTTCAACAATAATGATGGTGCTGACTCTTTACACAGGTAACGAATGCTATTCATTTCCTTCTAAACAAACATTTTCTTTTTACTCTCTCAATTGCTAGATGGCTTGAGAAGTCATTATGCCACAGATTATTTGCAGTTTCTACATCTAGAGAAGCAAAGATTGTGCTTTTTCCGAGTTGATAGTTTCAGGTACAAGTGTGATATTTACAGCTTCATTTCCTCATCGCTGTATTAGAAACCAGCTATGTTAAAAATCAACATAAAATAAAAAAATATCAGCTTATTTTCCAATTACTGAATCATAAGTTATGGTTTTGCATGTTTTGCCAAACTTCAACTGAAAATTGGCTCACTTAAAAAAGGGCAATTTTCCTGACTTCCAGATAATTATTTTTTATGTGGAATACTGTCTTTGGGGGGCATTTTGAATTAAGAAAGAGACAGAGACTTGTTTAAATAAAATAACAGCTAAACATAACCAGTAATTACTCATCAGGACTTTATTTAAGTTTCTTTTAAATGCTGATTACCTCTGCAATTTAATCTGGAGTTGCCATGATGGTAACTATCTCATAACAACTTCAATGAAAGTCTGCAGGGACTCAGTTATGAATGCCACTATAGTGAGAGATTAAAATGAGAAAATGCCTAAAGATGCAAGTCCAAATATAATCCATTATGGTGCCAATTTGATGTCACAATGGATATGATGGCAGAACTATTACAGTATAAGTCTTTGGAGAACCCACTTTGAGGGATATAATTATAAGGTGATGTCAGTACATATTGTAGTACAAATGTGAGACTTATATCAAGTTATGAAAAAAAGTCAAATAATGGCTCATATATCAATCCATGAACCACAGAAATGCCAAGGTCAGAGTTCACCCTAATTGTGTTAGTAAACATCAGTATAGAGTAAGATGTCCAATAAAGAGTGGCATGTAAAACAACAATAGAGCTGCCAAGCTGCATTAGTAACATGGCAGCTGAGAAATCCTTCATGGTGGCATATTTCTGTTCAACACGGCCCATTTCCAAAAAGCTTGTGAATTTCCTGAAATTGTCTACATAATTTTATGTAGAAATGCATATAGACATTTGGGAATGGTGGTGGTAGGGGTCCCTGTAACTTTCACGAGATTCTTAAAGGATCACTGTTTTAGAAAGGTTTAAAGCACTGGTGCATGAGACCTTGCCTGCTTCAGAAGACAAACAATAAAACCACTGTGGATCTAGAGCAGTATGTACTGCCATTAATTATGATTATGTGCAGATATCTAAAAAGAAGGGAATTACAATGACAAAAGTGAATGCTAAGGTAGGAGCAGGTTGAAATAACAGCATGCTATGATTTCTTTTATGAACACTGTCAGGATTTTTATGAAAATATGAAGATTAATTCCCTTTAAAATACTTCCTAATTGGCCATAAGGATGCAAGATACAAGCTAGGTCATTACTGGCCAAAGGGACCAGGAAGAACATTGGGAAAGCAGAATCTGGTCAGTGATGAGTCAGAGGGCAAGTAAGCAATAAATATCAAGAGTTTATAAATCGCACAGGCAAAGGTAATACAAGTCCATGAAAACCATCAGCAGTCAAGAGATCCACAGGTGAACTAGAAGAGTAAGGTAAATGATCAAATGGTCACACAAAGAACAAACAGGAGCCCTAATTAAAGGAGGAAGAATATGTCAGGCCAGCACGATACTAGCTGCACAGCATGTTCTGGAAAAAATAATTACTACTAGTGGAACCCTGGCTAGGTACTCTACAGACATTTTATGTCTACTCGTCTCACCAATCCTGTCAGATAGCTTTGATATGCATTTTAGATAGAGGGAAATGAAAGCTATATATATGAGTGCTTTTGGGTCGCCATTACAAAATACCATAGACTGGGTGGCTTAAACAATAGAAATTGATTTCTCATAATTCTGGAGCTTGAGAAGTCCAAGATCAAGGTGCCAGCTTGATTTTGTTGCTGCTGAGGACTGTCTTCCTGGTTTGCAGAGGCCTCCTTCTCATTATGACCTCACATGACCTTTCACAGGTGCACACACACACGTATACACACATATATACATGCACACACACACACATTTCTTCTTATAAGGACACTAATTCAATCATGAGGGACATACCCTCATGATGTAATCTAACTAATTACTTCACAAAGGCCTCATTTTCAAATACCATCACACTGCAGGTTAGGGTTTCAACATATGAATTTGTGGGGACACAAACATTCAATCTGTAACAGAGGCTCAAGTTCATACAGCTAGTTCATACAGGGACTTTGCCATCTTGAGATCTCTCTCCTTCTGTTTTACCTCTTGATTTATATCTTTAAATGGTCTTTGTTTCTAACAAAAGTCCTCTTTTTTCCTCTTTTTTAATATTTGCCCACATGTTGCTTGACCCACCTGTTGTATTTAACATGTTGACTTTTCTATCATTTATTCAATAGGTATCTTTGAACATGTGTCTAACCTTAGGCTAAATTTGTTAAAGTTACCGAGATGAATAAGACACAGTTCTTGCCCTCAAAGAGGTTATAGTTTAGTGGGGGTTGGAGGATGGGTGGGGGTGGGGGAAACAGTAAAAGAACAGAAAAATTATAAGAAATTTGATATAAAGTATAATGGGAGCATTTCTTCTGCTAAAGGAACTCATTTTATGTTAAATGAAATGTAGCAATGGGTTCCTGTTCATGGTATTCTTGGTCTTACTGTGTTTACCTTGACTGTGAACCAGCTAGGCTAATAGGACAGTGGAACAGCCCTTTGAAGATTCAGTTATGATCACATCTGGGTGATAACACCCTGGGTGGTGTAAATTATGCTCCACATCAGTGATAGTATATGATCCTATTTCTCCTATAGACAAAATTCACAGGTCCAGGAAACGAATTATCCTTAGTAATTCACAAGCAAAAGTTTTCCTTACTTTCCCCATTGTTTCGGGCTTGGCTAGTCTAGGGGCCTTAGTTCCATGGGAGAAATGCTTCCAGCAAAGGACACAGTATTTCCATTAAACTGGAAGTTGAGACTGCCTCCTGCCACCTTTGTACTTCTGATGCTCCTGAATCTATAGTCAAAAAGGATTTTTGTACTACTTGGGATGATGGACCCTGACTCTTGAGGGGAAATTTTGGGTTGATCCTTCATAAGGAGGAGGGTAGGAAGAAATATATCTGACATGCATGATACCCTCTGATACATATCTATTTCAAAAGTTAACCAAAAAGTAAAACAACTCAAGGAAGGCAGCTGTGCTAATGGTCTAGACCCTTCAGGAATGAAAGCTTAAATTACTCCACAAAGCAAGGCCCAGTCAAGGTTCCTGTTGAGGACAAAAGGAATATGCAGTGGGTAATGGATGTAGAAGTTATAAATACTTTCTATGACCACTTGACCAGTTGCAGAAAGGAGGACTGTTAAATTTATGGGTATTTCTTCTTATTATAATGTGAATTAACCATTTTTATCACTCCCTTATTCCTCTACCATTGAACACAAGATATTGAAATAGTGAACCTTAAATCTCACTATTTAAGTTACAGGACATCAAGGCATGGAGGGTGTTATGGGTCGAACTGTGTCATCCCCCAAATTCATATGTTGGAGTCCTAACTCCAGTACCTCAGAATGTGACTGTATTTGGAGAGAGGGGTCTTTATTTTATTTTATTTTTTTTGTCATATTAATATTTTTATTGAAGTATAGTTGATATACAATATTTTTATTTTTTTATTAAGGTATTATTGATGAAGGTTTCACATGAAAAAAACAATGTGGTTACTACATTTACCCATATTATCAAGTCCCCACTCATGCCCCAATGCAGTCACTGTCCATCAGTGTAGTAAGATGCCACAGATTCACTATTTGCCTTCTCTGTGCTACACTATTTTCCCTGTGATCCCCCACACCATGTGTACTAAACATAATAAACCCCAATCCCCTTCTCCCACCCTCCCCATCCTCCCTCCCACACCCCTCCCCTTTGGTAACCACTAGTTCCTTCTTGGAGTCTCTGAGTCGGCTGCTATTTTGTTCCTTCAGTTTTGCTGTATTGTTATACTCCACAAATGAGGGAAATCATTTGGCACTTGTCTTTCTCTGCCTGGCTTATTTCACTGAGCATAATATCCTTCAGCTCCATCCATGTTGTTGCAAATGACAGGATTTGTTTCCTTCTTATGGCTGAATAGTATTCCATTGTGTATATGTACCACCTCTTCTTTATCCATTCATCTACTGATGGACACTTAAGTTGCTTCCATATCTTGGCTATTGTAAAAAGCGCTGCAATAAACATAGGGGCGCATATGTCTTTTTGAATCTGAGAAGTTGTATTCTTTGGGTAAATTCCAAGGAGTGGGATTCCTGGGTCAAATGGTATTTCTATTTTTAGTTTTTTGAGGAACCTCCATATTGCTTTCCACAATGGTTGAACTAGCTTACATTCCCACCAGCAGTGTAGGAGGGTTCGGAAGAGGGGTCTTTTTAATAAGGTGATTAAGCTAAATGAAGCTGCTGGGGTCAACCCTAATCCAATTTGACTGGTCCTTACAAAATGAGGAAGTTTGGGCACAAAAAGAGACATCAAAGCCTATGCATACAAAGGAAAGTCCACGTAAGGGCACAGTAAGAAGGTGGCCATCTGCAAGCCAACGAGAGAGGTCTTAGAAGAATCCAAATATGTTGACACTTTGATATTGGACCTTTAGCTTCCAGAAACGTGAGAAAATAAATTTCTGTTTTTAAAGCCACCGAGGCTGTGGTACTTGGTTATGGCAGCCCGAGCTGACTAATGCAGGGAGCATGATTCAGTTAGAAGAGGTATGAATATTCCCCAAGGACAGTTAAGTGTCCTCTTTTGGTTAATGTGTTTTCAGTGACACAAAGGATAGTTGAATCATGTTGCTACTGTATCAAAGAGGAATTATACTTCGTAGGATTCCCTTCTCTGGTTCTAAGTTAGTACTGACCTCTAAAACAATTCTGTGAAGTAAAGCAGTAGCCATTATGCTCTCAAGGTTGTTGTAGGAATAGGAGTCCAGGAATTACTGTAGCTCATGCATGTTGTGGCTGATTTGCTGACTCTCCTTATTAGTTTAGAGAAGCAGCCAAGCATGCAGCTACTCCAGCTCCTACAGATCTCCAGCTTCTCTAGGCTAGGCACATGTGCAGCTCCATGGCAGAAGTTGCCAGATCCTTCCGCAAGACACCTGTGTTGACAAAGTTGATGGCAGTGACAGATAAACATGAGTTCCAGCTTGTCCTTTTGGGTTCCAGTTACTCCTCACAGGTAACAGACTGCCCGACTTTTCTGCTTCAAGTAATGGTTTTTTCTCAAATACTGGCCCTGCTAACTAATTAGCAATTTTAGACCCACTATGAGGTATGTTGGCATCAGCTTCTACAGTCTTCCATATCAGTTCCCACAATTGTATAAGATACAACACATATAATAAATGCCTTACTCCATATCACCCAGAAATGTTATGACTCCCTGATCAAATCCTAACTGACATCACCCTGCTTTGAATCTCAGCCTTTCAACAGCCACATTCTGTGAGGTTTCTCCACATCTATGTTTGTGCCACTTACAATTTGGTGGATACCTCAAGAGGAAAAATCTGCTTGAACTGTCAAGTTTACTTTTCTGCTCTCCCTTTAATTTGGGATCTTTGCCAGTCACTTATTGGCTGCTCCATATTTTTCCTCTCAGCCTCATGAGACTGCCAAAAAGCTGTGTAGACAGACCCCTCTGATTCTTAGAGGCCACCTCTATACAGCTGCTTAGCTTATCAGCCTCTCTATTCATAACTTATGAATCAGCAAATTCCTTCAGGGGAATACAAAGTACAATGTTTAACATATGCAGGATAAATTTTCTCTTTTCCCTTGAATTTTGATTCCTCAATTCTGTCTTCCTCAGTAGCTCTCTGACACCCCCAAACAGGAGTTTTTTATGTTTTTTTCTTATTTTTTTAGCTTTTCTGACCCTTCTCACTCTCTTTTTCTTTCAAGATTTTACACAAACAACATTTCTCTTATCAAACTCTCTAACAACTGCCCTTCCTCCACCCCAGGCAGAGAGTGGCTCCATTATTGATGCCTCAATAACACTGTGTATGGCTCTTTTGCCACTTATTCTCACTCTACTATTATTATCTGTTTACACTTCTACAGCCCCTACTGAAATGTGAACTGTTCAAAGGCAAAGACTACTTGATTCAACTTGCATCCCTCATCCTTTGCACAGTGTCTAGCACTTAGGGTGGCTCAGTGTTTAGTGAAGGAATAGGTGAATTATATATAAATGTTTGACACTTCTTCACTAACCCTAAAGTTGAATTTTTTCTTTCATTATTGATATTTATAGTTAAAATTAATATATGCTATTTTTAACTACATCGGTACTTGAGAGAGGCAATATCTAAAACTATTCACTTTTTATCTATCTATTTAATACCTGTTGACTCCATAATAGCTTATAAAGTTTTGGATGAATCAACACAACATTTATCCCAAAAGAATTTTAAAAAAAGGACTTCAAGAAGAAAATTATGCTTCACTGTTTTAATGATGAAACAAAAAGAATGGCAGTCAGCTTTGAGAACTGCATGAGAACAAAATAATCATAGGTATAATCGAACCACTCCTTTCTCTGTAAGATCTCATGCTCCATCTTCTGACTTCTTATGACTGTCTGCACTCCCAGAGTGCCAGATGGAGCAATCTTTTCATGTTAACTGTGAGGGTGAACAATTCAGTCAATCATGTGGAATTTTTGTCTAACCAACACAAAGCATCTGAATACTACATTTTTCACTTTTCATCCAGATGTTTTGGTGTCATGTAGACACACTCTATTGATCCCCAAAATGGAATCTTGGTATAAACATTAACACAACATCTTTTCTCAAAAAGTTATGATTTACATGATTATCCTTTTCTTATGACTGAATTTCAATTTGTTCATGTTCTTAGCATTGGCCAAACAGTAGTAAACCAAAACCATGCTATGCACAAAAAATAACAACTTTCTGAATATACTATCAGGAAAGAAAATGTTTTCTGAGAAAATTTTCATAAAGCAGAAAATGTTATCTGTTCATGTCCTTGCCACATATATATTGCCACATACCGAGCTTGCCCAAAATATAGTAAATAACATAGTAGGGGCAGAGCATTTGCTACAAAGAAGAGGACATCCAATGGGTACAACATGGCTACAACTTTAAACAGAAAGGATCACTAGACTCTCAAGTTCATGGCAAAATGAGTTAACATTCTAGGAAAATTATACTCCTATTATTTAACTTATCAAGTGAAAAGAATGAAGTATCATTGAAGGAAAACCTTTGAGGTATGTATGAGACTATGGTCTTGCACAAATTGCTAAACTAGCATGCTGTTTGTACTTAATATGTGTAAATTTATATGAGCAACAACCTTTCCAATTTATTTTTTAGTTCTTGAAACCAATCACACAACCTGTAATAAATCTAATTTCCGGCTTTGTAACCTTTCCTGGGATTGACTTACTGTTAAAGTACTTACTGTAAGGCTGACCAAATCTGTCACACAGGCAGTAGTAATAGCGGTATATAATGAAGTCCACTCATTCAAGTGTCTAGGTATATAAATCCATCCTTAATCATATGAAAAATGATCTCATAATTTGTACTGTGTGTGCAGTATACCATTTTAGATTAATTTCATAATTTTACATTGTTTAAAGGTCCTTTGTTTCCTGCTATTATGTATCTACCCAGTAAAAATCTATAACATATGACTTTGTTCTACAAACCATTAATTTATAATCATTTTACATATGTCACTTCTGATAATTATGGTGCTGTACGATCTGTATCAGTTGACAGCACTTTGGCAGAAGCAGCCACTTTTATTATTATTATTTACACAGCAATTTCAGCTCTGTTTTTATTTTCATTACATTCACAATAATTCTCTTGGGTTATTTTCATATCACTGAATAAAAATGGCCACTCTTATTTGATGTTTCATTATCAGTGAAACTAATATTCTTCAACAACTTTGTTTCTTGAGTTAAAAGATTTTTTTCTCATTGAGTGGGAACTACTGAAGTCTTGCTTGAGTTGAAGTCACATAACACACTTAATATTGCAGTACATTATTTACTCGTCCTTGGTCATCCCTCCTTAAATTATGTTTTGCCAGGATATCCCTGTTAGAAATTTCACTGGAAATCCTCAATAAAGTTGGGTTTTGAGATACAAATAAGGATAAGAAAAAAACAAACACAACAAGATGTTTGTTGCCATTGTTTTCGTGCAAGTTCACATCCAGCTGTTGAAATAATTCCTGCATTTTAATGTTTATCATTACCTAAAGCATACTTTTATGTGCCAGGTTATTACTGATTATTATTTATATAACACAGTTTACTGGATTCAGGCAGAAGTGGAGGCATTAGAGATTGAATACATAATTATATTTTGGTTAGAATAGATGATAAATTATTTTACAGGTGTGGTTGTCATATACAACAGTGAGAATCAGATGTGTGTTTGTTAGTCCCCCAGGGGTGAAAGCTTCCTGTTTGCCCTCCAGATTTAGATTATAAATTAGAAGTTCAAGTAGGCTGGGTGTCATTACTTTCTTTGTGGGAAAACGTGGAATTCTGACAGCTCTTATTTCACAAGCATTTATAGCATTTCAAAACTTATTCTCAGAACAATCAAATCAAGAGAAAAATCACAATAGTCAATCCAGCTATTGGTGTCAAGCAAACAAAATAAAAAATGTCTTCAATATTATTTTCTTTTCAACTGGTTCTTGGGGCTGTAGAGGTACTGCTGGGTCACATGATCCAGGGGATTCTGCTGTCAGGAATTATATCTTAAGCACACACACACACACACACACACACACACACACGCACAGATCCTTTTGACCATTACTAATAAGACACACTGAAACAGTGTGCTGAAGACTGGGTATGTCAAAAAATGGCTGTCTCTCCCCAATTGCTATTTTTTAGTGCAAGATCTAAAGCTGATGTATTGTGCTGCCACAGTAGAATGTTTATCACTGTCCAGCCCAAAGATATCTTGGTTACACTAGTGGTTAGCAAAGTACTTGATGATCTTTATGCCTAAATGATGCCTGATAGCTCAGGTTTCACTATCATCCCAGGAAGCAACTTCTTCTTACTCTTTCCATGACCTTGGATGATAAAAGGACGTAAAGGGGAGTCTAATAACCTTTTGTATCTAAAAGGAAATGACATCTTTAAAAAATGATCTCATCTCTCTCTGTAGAAAAATAGAGTCATTATCCTCCCTTCTCCTCCCTTCAGCTGCAGCCATTTTCTGCCCTCCAATATGTGAGGCCACCCATGACATGTAAAATTTAGTGCAGGTGTAGGTAAATTCAGTTCACTCGAGGAATGACCACAGAAAAGAAAAGAAAAAAAGAAAGGAAAGGAGAGGAAAGGAGAGAAGAGGAGAGGAAAGGAGAGGAGAGGAGAGGAGAGGAAAGGAGAGGAAAGGAAAAAGGAAAGGAAAGGAAAAGAAAGGAAAGGGAGGGAAAGGGAGGGAAAGAGGGAAGGGAAGGGAAGGAAAGGAAAGAAGGGAAGGGAAGGGAAGGGAAGAAAAGCTTAAAAAAGTCAAGAGAAAGGACATCAACTGGAGTGCATTCCCACACAAAGTGACAGGATTGAGAACTGCCCGTGGGCAAAGGGTGGTGGAAGGAGAGAGGCGATTCAGACTTCTAAGCCACAATCCACCCACAGAAATGTGTCTATTAAAGCTAACTGTTGGATAAACAAAGAAGATGGAAATTTACTTCTAAATTAATCTGAATTAATTTAATTTGAGAGCAAGCATGGTCGAGAGGATAGAGCATTTGTCTAGTATCCAGGCGCTTTGCATTTGCAGCTTTGCTACCAACTCCAGAAAATTGCTTTGCCGCTTAGTCCTTCACAGAGATAATGGCAACTGTCCTTAGCTTTGTTCCCAAGAATGTTTTCAAGATTTGAGAGAATACTTGTAAAGTGTTTGAAGCTTTGCAGAGAAAAGCTCTAAATTTAAATATTTGATCCATCTGTAATTAGGTATCTATTTTACAAATATTTTGAAGCTGTTACTAAGCATACAGTACTGTGTTATGAGGTACAGAAATGAATTGGGCTAAATTCCTGTATTCATGGAGCTAACAGTAAAAGAGCAAGATTACTCACAAATATAAATGTTCTTCAGGCAATAAGGGGCACACGCAATAAGAGGAATAAAAAGAGCATTCTAGGGGCCCAAGGAAAGTAGCGATCACTTCTCGCCAAGGAGAAACAGGGAAGACTGTACAGAGAAAGGGAACTTTATGTGAACCTTGAAGAGTGTTCAGGATTTTAAAAAACAAAGATGTGGAAAGGGCCTTTTCAGGGGAGGAAAGAACATAGGAAAGTAATGTCTGATTTACAGAATGACAAAGAATCTAGTTTGGTTATAGTGTAAGGTATGTGAAAGGAAGTCGTTGGGGATAAAGTCGGAAAATAGAAGTTAGGATCAAACTACAAGAACTTCCACACAAGGCTAAGTAATTTGCACTTTATTCATTTGGTAAGCCCACATAAAATACCTCATGGTATTGAGCAAAGTGGCTGAAGCTTTACTTTTGTAACTCTGAACAGATTGGAGTGGAGACAAATTGGAGGTCAGGTGACTAAATTATTGGCATAAGTCCAGGTGTGAGGCGTTAGAAAGCTGCATAAGAATAGTAATAGTGAGAATGAAAATGAGACAGGAGAAAGGAGAGAGAGACTTTAGAGGTAGAATTCATAAGAAATTCTGACTGACTAGTGTGATTTGAGGGAGAGTGGTGATTTTAAAGATGACTCCTGAATTTATGAACCGAGGGTATTTGGAAAATGTAAATAAGTAAATGGAGAAAGTCTGAAGATAACAATAATAAGCCAACTTTTGAATATTTTGGGTTTTACGTGTTAACATTTATCTAGGTGAAAACATTCATATGTTCATTCAGCATTTGGA